>CAJVPK010001163.1:0-14440 GCA_910592015.1 Diversispora eburnea
ACTATTATTACCCATTTTTATTATTACTATTATTATTACTATTATTACCCATTTTTATTATTACTATTATTATTACTTTTTCTTGTCGTTGTAGTTCTTTTCTGATAAAGAAATTATAGTAGTATAATTAGCGTATAAAAACTAAAAAAAAAAATATTTATAGTTCAGGGTCGTTTTATTGACTTGAATTTTTAGTTTATATTTTGCAATTACAAATTTAAATTATTTTTTAATTTTTCCTTAGAATTGAAACCCAGTTAGCAATTATTGTAATAATTTATTAGAAAAATCACATGTGTAACCATCCATTAACGTTGGATTAAGGGCTTAGATTTTGGATTAGGGTTGGGTTCAAGGATTGGTTAGTAGAAAGTTAGTGTTGGTTATGTTAGAATTGCCCATACTAGGTAATACTTTTATCTGGTCCGTCGTATAGTATGATATTGAATTCTCACAATATTACTTGAAACTCGTGATGGATTTGTACCACAGTCATTTTGGGATATGTGCCTGGTACAATAAAAGTTGCAGAGCAGACAGAGGAAATTATCGGAGGTTATAATCCTTTAGCATAGGATAACAGCAATAAGTGGTGAGAAATGTACGGAAACAAAAGATAGTTTTATCTTCTAATTAAAAATTGTAATATTCCAAATTCTCTTTTAGCAGAGTAGAAAATTTCCAATATGGAATTCTAATGTATCCAAAAGTGACCAAATATTTTATTGTCCATATTCTGGTAATAAATATAATTTGACTATAGATAAGGTTGTTTCCGTAATAGTTATGGCGATGATTATGAAATAAGAAACTATTTGTACATTTGAAATTATTTCTAAATTATTATAATTATTATCATTTATATTTTTTTAATTTTTTTAATAATTCATTTTCTACTAAAAACGACTGACTGCATTTCAATAATTTCAATAAAAGGGTGAATGAAATTGATTTTATTTTCCGATTTCCCTATAATTAAATAGTTTTCGGATAACGATTTAATATAAATTATGATATTACAATACAAAAAAATTAAAACTTCATTTCGCATGTTTGATTTTAATTTTAAAAGAAGTAAAAACTAAAAATTATTTAATAATAGATCGTATCACTTTTCAAAAGATAATAAACAATTGAATTAAAAATTATTTTTTTAAAAAAACTATTGTAATGTAATTGCTTATTATATTTATGTTACTGTAAATGTGATATTAAGTCCGAAGAATACTTGAATAAATAATAAGTTATTAATAATAATAAAAAACTATATATTTATCAAATTAAAGAATTGGCCATCATTATTGATGTTTATAATTGGCTGTCATTTTATTTCCTCTTGACCACATCAAAATGCACTTTGGAATATTTTCATGAATCCATAAAAATTCCAGATACAATTTTTTAAAAATTAGTTATTTATGATTTTTTCTTTAAAAATAAAAATTTATAGTGGATAACCAAAATAAGTGAATCCGTATAAATAAGAAAAAATTTCATAGGATGAGAATTTTCAATTTTTCAAGCGAATTTCCTGGACCAATCAAAAATTTATTAAGAACTATTTCTTTATTAACATAAATTATAATTTAAATTATGAATTTTCAGCATTTATTATTTATTGCACATAAATCACTTAAAGATAACTAATCATAAATTTTGATAGAAATTCCACGTTAATTAAATAAACAATAAAATAAAATATATGAATAAATAATGAAATAAATAACTTGATTTTAAAGTGTTTTTTCTGAAAACTATAGTCTTCAGTTTTATTTAAATGAATGTTATATTTAAGAAATTTATTCCTTTTTTAAACTCTATTTCGAAAAGATATATATAACAATTGTTCATCCATCTACCCATCTACATCTATAATAGATAATACATTAATACACCCGGACGTAGGTTACGTATAATTTCATAATTTACTCACGTAATTATAAAATTTCCGAATGTAATCCCAATGATCTAAAATTTCAATAATCTTTTGGAAAGTTTCTTTTCTAAATCTAAGATAATATTCGGTTTCTACTTTAAACGTTAATGTGGCATTAATTCCATCTCTGAAATATTCGATTGTTGAAAAATATTTCTTCATTTTTCAGTTGGCAACACAATAATGTATGTGTTTGAAAAAAAGAAAGGAAATCTTCATTTGGCAATAATTGAGAAATCAATTATTGTTTGGAAATTAATAAAAAAAAATGATTAAACTTAATGACAAAATTAAAAATTAAAATTACTAATAATGAATTTGCCAATTGCTTTTCATCGTTTCTATCTTTGTTAAGCTTATTATATCTTCTATCCTATAGTTAGTAAATAAGAATAATAATTGTTATATTATAATTCAAAAAGAGAAAATCAAATGACAAGAAAATATATAAAGTAATGTAAAATCTTATTTATTACCTATCAATTTATAAATTCTATTTCTATTTAAAATTGCAATTCCTACAATTCCTGGAACTCCTGTAACAAGTTCCCACATATAAAATGGATGATGTAGATGAAGGAGGTAATATAGATGTAGAAGAAGGAGATGAGAAAGATGAACTAATCGAATAAGTAATATTTGTAACTTTTTTAATTGTTTTCTTCACGAAGACCATAATAAGGTGTGTCAAATCCAATTAAACCAATTATCTTTAGAATAGTTTCATGGTTTAGAATTACATCGGCGCCGTTAAATGATGCCATTAGATTATAATTAGATATGGTAATAGTTATTAACAATAATTAATAGAAGCAAATAAGATTAATTCTACCGATTAGACTATCGTTATGATAATCAAATTTAATTTCATCACGCTCTTTCGAAATTCATTGAGCACCACTTTAACTTTATAGTCAAAATTTGATCCGTTTCCTTTAAGAAATATTGTAAATGTTCCGAAAGTTCCTATCAATATTTATATTTTAAAATTTCATCTTTAAGTGAAGAAGGAGGTGAAGGAATGAGATAAAATAAGATTAAAATATTAATCAAAATCGTTAAATAATGTAAAGGCATTATACCTCAAAGTACATATCATCTCCTTTAAAACCTTGAACAAAAATAGGTAATAATTTATTTTTTTTTAATTATCTATCCGAAAATTGTTATTTATAAAGCCGAAATTAAAGGAAAATGAATAATAAAAAATTTAAAGAATAATAAATATAATCGTTTTTTTTATTTTTAATTTTATAAAAAAACCGAAAAATAAAATAAACTAAAATAGAGGAGAATTAATGCATTAAAAAACGTAGCAAGCTATAGTTGTTGTTCGGATAAATAATAATGTAATATAGTGTAATGTAGAATGATGATGAATGTGAAAAGAGATATTGCTTTATTGCTTATTTCTTGCTTGGCTTTATTAAATATCTGTTCAAAATATATAGATGCATTGTATGATATAGTAATATATAAAAACATTCTTTATTATTACTATTAGTCATCTGTAAATTTTTTTAGGCGTAAATCTCCGTAATATTACGACACCGACGGTAATTATACGGCGGCCGTTTTGACTTTAAATCAGCTTATATTGGTGCTAAAAGTATAAAATGCGCTTTCAGTCTGTCATAAGAGTATCTTAATCAAAAATCTTCCCCGTCTTACAAATCGCGATCGAAGTCAAAAACGGCGTAAAAATTGCATAAAAATTAAAATTCCGGAATTATTTACCGCGAAATTTTTCCAAAATTTTTACGCAATTTTTATGCCAAAAAAAAAATCATTTTTCCGAATTCGATCGCGATGTGTGAGACAGGGAGGAATTTTTTTATTAAGGTGTTCTTATGACCGACCGAAAGCCATGATTATAGGCTATAAGATAACATGTATTACATCCTTTTAGCACCGATATCCGCTGATATATTCCGGTTTAAATTCAAACCAGCCTGTATAAATACCGTACAATTACGTAGGTGTCGGAGATTTACGCCTACTATTTTTTTAGTCGTTATAATTCTTTTTCAGATGAAGAAATTCTAATATGAAAGTATTGAATTTTTGGTTTATATTTTGCATCTAGAAAATAATAATTATTTACAAATTTAAATTATAATTATTTTTTATTTTTATATGTATCACTTTTGATTTTTCCTTGGAATTGCAAACCTAAATTATCAAATATTGTAAGTTCTAATTTGATCTATTATTTTTTAGTAGTACGATTTCGATTTGTGTAAATCACTTCGGAAACTGAAACTTTTTTTAAAATTACATGGTATGTTTAAGGATTGGTTAGTAGATAGTGTTTGTTATACTTTATATGTCGTACTAATTTTTGACACATATTTATTAAATTACACAAAAATTACTTTAAATTAACTGTCACCACGTTTTAACCAGTTTCATTCCATGTGATTACAGTATATCTCTTTACCGGAAAGTATTTTTTTTTTAAAAACAAAACAAGATTAATCTACTATAACTGCTAAAAATTCGGGAGTATTTATTTAGATTATTTTTAATTAAGAAAATATATTTTTAATCAATGGCATTTAATTTAATATGAAATCTAATTTATTATGAATTTTGGCCATACCGAATAACAATAGAAAGATGTCATGACTTATTTATAATTTAAATAATTAATTATTTAAAACTTCTTTATTGTATGATTGGCTTTTTAAAGTATCTATTTCAATTATATTGATACTGATTATTATTTATACATATATCGAAAATGGCTCACCATTGTACAAATTATAAAGTTAAAGTAGAAAGCATTGTTACTACCTGGGAGAGCAAGCTTTACTAATTTATAGTGTTTTAGCTTGGTAGTAAATTTGAGTTGCCTATAATATATTATAAATGTTTAAATTAATTTTTTTTTCTTATAATCTATTGCAAAACTTTTTTTTTTCCATCTATGAAAAAGAGCTTATATTAACCATTAATTGTATCAGCAAATGCTCAGATTTTATGGATGCGCAATGGAGATAAATGATACCTCTTAGATAAAATCTGTACAGCATTTATTTCATCTCTGGAAGCAATGATATCACGAGAGTTGCATCAGTTTTCAATTAGTGAGCATTATGACGAACTAGTGTAAATACGATAAATATTTTATAAAATGTACTTATATTCGAATGTGACAGATGCATTTTTATAATGTAAGGGAATTGGCTCTCCTACCATACTGCAAACTACGACGTGCGTGTGAAGTAATCATATCCTGGATCATGATTGGATCTCATGTGGAACCAAATACAGGTACATTATTATATTAGTTTTAATATCTTCTATATGGAATAGCAATTCCAGAAATTTGTATGTATATTATCAGTTAATAGTCTTAGATAGATTTGTTGATATTTAAAAAAGTTAAATTAAAAAGATTTCTAATAGAAGAATAATAATGAGAAATTAATGATAATAATTAAATTAAAAATGACAATTTATCATGTAACATAAATAACAGATTATTTTTGTCATCCTTACATTTTTTTTTTTGATCTCACATTGAAGATTACAAAAAAAAAATACGATTACTATTATCAAAATAACTTAAATGAATTTTTTATCTGCAAAGAAGAAAGACAACATTTGGTTCTATTTATGAATAAATGCAATAAACAAGCAAACGTCGATTTCGAAAAAAGTTGGGATAATTTTTTTCATTATGACATAATTCCATTATCATAATGAATTTTTGATATAGAATTGTCATTTATTCATTAATCTAATCTTTAAATCATAATTTTGGCCAAATTTTTCGTTAAAGCTGTAATGTCGGTCGATCTAAAATCTATTTTTTTAAAAAAAAATCAAAAATAATTTTTTTTAAGAGTTTATCTATATAAGTAATATCAAGTTAGAAGAGTTTGTTATTTTAGACAAGTGATATATATTCTTTTCATTCAATTAGGAATTCAAAGTTGTAGTAATTCAAATCTTATTTATTTATCTTTTTTTAACAAAACGAAAATAGTACGTGATAAAAGTTTTCAGTTTGTGCAAAATAATTTCCCAATTTCTTTATTAATAACAATTTTTGTTTTTAAGTTTTTTGACATATGTGAAAATTCCGAAAACTAGATCTTATAGAAGAATATTATTTATAATAATAACTCAGATACAAAATCTAAATCAAAAAATTTTAATTTGTGAGGGTGATTTACACTTACAGACACAAAAACATAAACGAATATATAAATTTATATTACCTATATTAACTACATAAACTATATCATATCATATCGTGATTATTGTTATTATTTTTATCGAGAAAATTGGAGATGTGCGAAATAATAGTATAAGTTTCTTTTGGAAGTTTTAAAAGTATCTAAATACGTATCATAATAAGTTCAATAACTCACCTGATTAATTATTTAATTAATTATTATTTACTGCTCAAGATGTGATCAATAAAACTGATAATTTATTTCAGTTTTGTAAATGTACACTATCCAATTAACTTTTCTAGATGGAATTTTGGAAATTTGTTATCTTGAAGTAACGCCGATATTAAAATATAAATTTTACGAGTTCATTTTTATATAAACTAAATATTATTCAAATAAAGAAAAATTATGTGGAAAAGCACGAAGATCATTTCTTTTTTCTGATTTTCACAAAAGGAGGAGACTAACTATTTAGGATCTGTGCAGCTAATGTAAATAAAATATATTCGTTGATTATACACAAGTTCCGTATTGCAGCAATATCCAGTTCCTAAGTTGTCATTTCTATTTTGTTTGCTTAAGTTTTGTAATTTCATAATTCAAATTACATTATTATAATTTAGAAATAAAAATTGAAAAAAAACTAAAGTAGATTTTCTTATTCTTAAGGAAAAACATTACGTAGATCACAATTGTATTTATCATTTGATGTTTACTTTAAAAATTTATTTACAGTATATATAAGATCTAATAAGGTCTAGACTGGCATTTATTAATATAATTAATTATATAAACAGTTAAAAAGGAAAATCAGCTCTTCAGGCAAAATTTCATTGTTTTTACAAAAATGGTATAATTTTGTTTGTTTAGAAAACTAAAAAAAATTCTTGATTTTCCATAATAATAAAAGATTTTTGTGTCACCTCGCGAAAATCTACATTTCCCAAACTTGGGACGTCAATGATATATCTCTTTTAATTTCGAAAAGCATTTTGTACAAGACGGGCACCTAAATCACGAGAATCATAATGATGCTCTGCTTGGTTATATAATTTTCAACATATATTTGCTTAGAAGTATGAAATATTTCTTTTGGCTTCACATCTTTAACTTGAAATAATTCCCATTCAAAGGATATTCTGACTATGGAATTTAGTTTCTAATTCAAAATCCTATTACTTAATTTGTATATGTGGTAAATGATAGAAAATTCTGCCTAGAATTTAGATGATGGAAAATAATGATGGGAAAATGACACAAACGTCCCATATAATTTCTAGAAGAGGCTTATCTAGAAGATGTACAGTACATATGGAAATTACGCACATGATACAAATTATAAGTGGGAAACTCTAGGATTATAACGTATATCTTAAAAAAAGATTTGATGACATTCTAAGTGCCGGAATGTGATGGGATGGTTATCGGCAATAATGAAACCCTATATTATAAATATTTGCATATTGTACTTGTAAGACTGATTATTTGCAAAATTTGGTGAAACAAGCCATTCACAGAGTCTTGATAACTACAGAAAATAGAAGCCATAAAAGATCCATCTCATCAGCTTTTCTTTTCATTCTAAATTTACAAAAATTTAAGAACAAACATGACGAGAATCTTCAGTTTTAATTTATATTTCTATCTTGTAATTGTGTTATCATTCTATATATCGCAAGTTTTGTCAAATTCAACGACGATTCAAAAAAGAGAAATTAATGAAGAAAGTGATGGCACATTAAGAATTATTTCGCGTACTCTCCGTAGCTGTGGAGGATCACTTGTTTATTCAAGCTTCGAAGCCACTATCTCCACGGATGGATATACGACTTACTTTCTCAAAGGAGCTATCCCCGGGGGGTTAAGTCAGCCTACAGGTTATTCACGATTGCTATTGTATTTTCGTGTAATTTTATTTAATAAATAACATTATTACCAAGAATAGTATACTGACAATTCTTTAGCGCAATCAACCCTCGCTACCGTAAATTCTTCCAAAGTGACATGTCATTATTCTCCATATACACCTAGCAAGGTTGAAACTGCATGTGTAATTGATAGTGGGTCCGCAATTACATTTTATTTTGGCAGTTACAGTGTTGGAGGTTCTATGGGAGTACGGGCGTCATGGGAATATAATTCTACGATCGTAACAAATAAGCTTGAAATGAGTTTTTCTCTATGGAGTACAGATTCAGTCATCCAAGGTTGTGTTATTGGTTTAGCGACAGCTAGTCCCACAAACTCAAGCTCCACAACCTCAATCTACTCAACCACAACACAAACCTTCTCAATCCCCAACGCTTCAGGATTCCAAATCTCATATAACGCTCTATTTGCAGTGATTTTTATACTAATAAGCGGCCTCACCAGCTATACGTTAATAAAAGGCAACAATATACCACAAATTTCTAAAAATCTTGAATCATCCGCCGTTGAGAAATTGGCTGTTGATCGCTCCCAACCACCTTCAGTATATGATATCTTTCGTGCTGCTCAATTTTTCGTAACTACCGCTCTGCTTTCTTTAACTCACCTTCCAGAAAGTTACCGGGATTTAATATCTAAGTTTGGTTGGACAATTGGTTTTCCCAGTTTTAGTGAATCCCTATCTAACGTTGTAGATAACCAGATACGAAAAGGAATATGTAATATGTCAAATCCACCCTCATCTGGATTTACAACTTCTGGGAGAATAATGAATATTCCAGACTACAATTTATTTTTTTGCGTGCTTATTCAATTCTGCATTATATTAGCAATTGCACTTGTTATTACATTACTCCTCGGGTTGATTTCACGGTTGTCTAAATTCTTACAAAAAAAATGGTCCATTGTGAAAACAGCGGCGAGCAATATTCACTTTTTAGTACTTGGTATGTAAGAGGTCCTAAATATGCTATGATATAATTTAATTAAATTATTAATGATAGGAAACTAACTTTTCGGTTTCGGTTCCTATTCTTAGGTGGAATGTTTCGTGTGGTAAGTACTATTCCATGTATTCCATAGAGTTTTATTCCTAGGTTTAAATTGACATCCAATAACAAATTTCCCTTATTTTTTTATTAACATATAGCTGCTCCTATTTTATTACCCTTTAACCCTTTTTGCCGCCTATCAACTGTCATTTCACTACGACTGTTGGTTCTTGCTTTTTCTTACTGCAATTTGTATCACATTCATTTCTCTTGGCGTGATAAGCTATTGTTCCTACAAAATCCTCCAGGATTTATCGCATGATCGGGATGCATTTAACGCGCCAGTTCATACATTCATTTATGGTGCGCTCTATACTCAATATCGAGATCATTCGGAGGAGAAACAAGCTTGCCTCTGGTTTTTTGTATTCACAGTCACCTATGATGTCATTCGAGCAGTTGCCACCGGAGGAGCTCGACAAAGTGGTGTCGTACAAACTGTCAGTTTGCTTCTGACCGAAATAATTTACCTTATTTTATTGCTAAGATTTAGACCCTTTAAAACAAATTCAATAAACTATTTAAATATAATCATATCATTTCTGAAGTCTTTGATTGTGATATTGTTAATCCCATTCTTGAATAATTCGATTGATTTTCTTAAAAGTCTTATATTGGCGCTGCAATTTATTATTATTGGAATTTTATTACTGGTAGTACTCCTTCAATTTTTTGAATTAATTAGAGGTTTCGTTAGCAAAGATAAAGACAATATTGAGGCCAAGGTGAATTAGAAATTTTCATTATAGTATATCACACTGTTATACTGTTATACCTTAACAAATTTATATAACTAACCACATCACTAAATAAATAAATATATGTACTGTATATATATTTAGTAATCTGAGATACGTATTTTTTTCACAAATTTTGATTACGTAATAAAAAATAAACGAAATATTTTGCGTTTCAATTTGAATTTATTTATCCGATAAACTCGATAAGCGTATCAGATCATCTTAATTTTTTACATTACGTAGTTTGCATTTTATATCAAAAGAAGATTTCAAGACTCTTCGTTAGAATTTTTTTGATATAAAATGACCATAGCCATAACGTCCAGTCACTTGAAAGTTATTAGATGCACGATCAATTTGTTTCTTTGACGATCATCGTTTCGTTTTTGTAAAAGCCCATTTTATTTTTATTTTTTGGATTTTTAATAGCTTATCGGCATAAGTAAAAATAAATCTTTATTTTCGCGCGATGATAAACTAACTGCATCAAAGAAAATAAAGTCGATTGGATTATGGCAAAATTCGAAATAGTAAATAAATGTTTTATTATTCAGTAAACATTTCTTAAGAATAAAATGGAGTTAGTATAGTAAGTTATAAGTTATGCGATTAAAAACATTCCACTGAATTATCAAGCAATCCAGACAATTACAATCCATTATACCCACTTTTGAAGAATTATATAACGAGATATATACTGTAAATACTGGGATGATTATCGGGAAAATGATAACGGAATTACAATTCAAATTAAAGAAGCTGAAGAATTTTCCAAAAATCAACAATAACTGATACAACAGCTGCAACTCTGAAAAATTATAAAACACATCAGCAAGCAATTTATATCAGTAGATTTCTCAATTTTTCGAATCTTCCAAAACCTAAAAATGATGAAAATTTCGAAAAAAAAACTTGGAGAATTAACAAAATCTTTTTACCAAATAAATTCTAGTATCAATTATATATTTTATTATAATTTTCTTTTTCTTTTTTTTTTAATTAGGCGATGATGATGATGGTGGTAATGATGAATGAATGATTTGAATATATCTAATTTACATTTTATTTAAATTATCGATCATATGTTTTTATTTGTATTTTAAGTATAAATTATAATGCATTAATTAGTTATTAATTTTTTTGAAATTATAAAATCTTAACACTAAGTATAAAGTTTATAATTATGATTTTTTATCAAAAAAGCAATTTTTTTTTTATATATTACAAATAATGAGTTCTAGCCATTAAGGTTTGTAAATTGTGATAAATTATTGTCGATCATTTTACCGTTGATATTAATGAAAAATTCAAAAAATATCTATCAAACTTTACTACATATAAATTATTTATTAATAAAACATCAAATTTATACTAATTAATCTTATAGCCAAGAATGTGGTGTATCATTTACAAGTGTTTAGAATTTTTACTTACGAATTGGATTTAATATTAACGGCTGAATACCGTTAATAATTTGCTCAATTTTTAATTTGATATGTCTAAATACTTTACATAAGATGCTGTATGTACTCAGTTTTAATGTTACTTAGTATTATTTTCATTAGTGCTTTAGTAAATAAAAAACTTTTGTATGTAGAAACGTTCGATAATTATTTTCAGATTTTTTTTTTTTTTTTTTTAAAAAAATTTTATTAAATTTCGGTCGTTTTTATTCACGTCTAATTAAAGTCAAAATTTTCATTAGATATGGAGAAAAGACTTTTAATTAAAGTTATAGATATTGTTTCTGGCTATAATTTGATATAAGATAGTTGGTATATATCTTTAACATCTATATGCGGTATAGGTAACGATCAAAATAATACGAATAAAAAAAAAAATACTGAAAATGAATAATCATTTCAGTACAAAACAAAATGCATTGTTAATTAATCATCTTTATTAATTAAACTTTACTAACAATTAAAATTTCAGTACATTTTGGTGAAATATAATTCAATAAATACAGATCTAAATAATGGAACTTGGTTTTTCAGGAAATGAAATGGCCGAACCTTTAAATCTAACATTCTTATCAGATCATTGGAAAATAAAATTCAAGCTAATAAATTCCCTTAACCTGAGTTCTTGTTATAAATATGCAAATATATATTATTAGGAGTGATTTATGAATAATACGCTACATATTTAATGATTAACTCCTCGAAATATATATATATAAGCATACTTCTCGGAAAGATACATATATATATATAATAAATTTTGAATAATCTATAACAGATTTATCTGTTAGCTTAAAAGGCTTAGTAAAAATAACATAAATCAATATACAAATAAATAAAAACCCTTTCACCTATTTATATTTTTTCGATTCATTTAAATATGTCTAAAGTATTTATTTATTTTTTTTTTTTAACTTATTCTATATAATAAGGATATTATTACAGTAATTTATTAAAATCTTTTGAATTCAAAAATTAGAAATTATAAACCATAAAAAATTCAACAATACGAAAAAAAAAACTGAAAAAATTGAAACGAATTTTAAATAATTGGAGGGAATAATTAGCTAAATTTGACAGGTTAATTTAAAATCATTAATATAACTAATAAGCTAACATAACATATAATGTATATATATACAGTATATATTCACATGAGCCTTGCTTATTATTTGTAAAATTGTTTTAATAATAACGAATTAAAACAAAGAATACATAAAGGAGCTTCACTAAACTACTGTAAAATAATCTACCGTGCGACTCATCGTTGTTGTTTAAACGCCAGAAACTAACAGGAAAAACTCCGTCCACGTCCATGGGCAGCTAACATATAATATGTTAATATTCAAAATGTAATAATCTCACTCCCAATGATTTAAAAATTCAACAACCTTTTGAAAAGTTTCTTGTCTAGGTTTCTACTTTAAACATGGAATCAATTTCATCGTTAAAATACATTCGATTGTTTCTTCATTTTTGAAGGCGGTAACACAATGCTGAAGTAAAAAAAGGAGAATCTTCTTCATTTGCTAATAGTTATTAAAAATTAAATTAAATAATTGAGAAATCAATATTTAAATATTTAAATAAATAATAATAAATTTACCCGAGTAAAAACAATTGGTAAAATTATTATATCATCAATCTTATAGTTGGTACGATAATAGTGATGAAGGAGACAATGTAGATGAGGAGATGAACAAGACGAAGGCGATGAAGAAGGTAAAGGGGACGAAAGAGATAATAGAGATATTCCTTGAATAATTGATTAATATTTGTAGCTTCCTTAATTGCTATTGATGAAATTCCTTCATGAAAACAATTAAGCCAATTATCTTAAATAACGGAGAATTAGTTTTATAATTAAAAAATTCTAAAATTCATTAGCACCTTTAAATGCTGACATAATCTAATGTAATTAGATTGTATCTAGATAATGTAATAGTTATTGACAATAAAGAGTAGAAGGTAAATAAAGTAATTAAATTACCTAAAATTCTACCCATAGAATGTCCAACTTGTCCACTATCGTTATGATAATTTCATCCTCACGTTCATTAACAATAATTTCTAAGCATTCACTAAAATCACCTTTAGTATTATAAGTTGGATGTACTATTGATTCTATACCTAAGTTTGATATTTGTTCCTTTAAGAAGTTACTATTGATATTTTTATTTTAAATGGAGAAGGAGATGAAAATAAGATTAAATTAATCAAAGACGTTAAATAATGCAAAAACATTATACCTCAAAACATATATCCTTTAAAACCATGAATAATAATACATATTAATTTATTTTTCCACCATCACATTTTATCTAATTGTATATCCGAAAATTGTTTTTTAACGAAGTCGTACATTGAAGAAAATATACTGAATGATGATCTCGTTTTATTTTTTTTTTTTTAAAAAAAACAAAGTGAGAGAATTAGACATTAAAAAATACCCGAATTGGCAAACTATGGCAAATCAAACATGTCAAATTTCGGGTTAAATCAACATTAATATTAAAGAACTCGGATGTATGTGTGATTTAACCCGCTTTTCATTGTTATTCTGAATTTGTATGTCTAAAACGAATTAATGTAATGTAATGCATAATGTATTATAAAAAAAGATACTATTCTTTTTATTACTATTATTATGAGTGTTGTACAAAGAAAAATAACAAAGTAATAAAGAATAAAAAAAAATAACAATGTTGATAAATATAAATATAAAATAACGTTGAAAATTATTTGCGTATTGAAAATGGTTATATAAAAATTTTTTATAAGGATAAAATAGGGAACATTTTTTAAAGATGCTCGTCATACAAACAACCGTATAAATATTGCCAGTGCTCTTTTCAATTTACAAAATTTACAAAAAGAAAATGTCATTGAAATTTTTTGACAAGTTATCTCAAAATTTTATTGAACTTCTTAACGATAAAGATGATTATAATGTAATCATTGAAGTAGAAAATAAGAAAAAATCGTTTACAGCACATTCCAACGTATTGAAATTTCGATCGTCTTATTTCCGAAGAGAATTAGAAAATATTCATCCGAATGAGAATAATATTAAAATAATGGTCAAGTCAAGCATTTCTGTTCAAATTTTTAATGTTATTCTTCAGTAAGTCAT
>CAJVPK010001164.1:0-14414 GCA_910592015.1 Diversispora eburnea
TTTGCGAATTCAAACCAGGTTAAAAAAATATCTTTAAAATCAAACTACCAAAATACTTCAAACGATAGCTACACATTTTTACCTCTTCTGTACAATGATATTTTTCTGACCATATTATGGACTTTGATAAAAATGGGTCCATAGGGAATTCAGCCATGCGCCTTCCTAATTTTGTTAATTCGCCGTGATTGTTTAAAGCTCCAAGTGCGTATAAATCATTAAGTGCGGATATTAGAGATTGCTCATGAGGAGGATCCAGAAATTCAAATCTCATCACATCGTGAATCCCTATACTCTGTTAGGAATAATTAAAACTTTTGAATCTTCCATCAAATATATATATATATTCAACGAAATGAATTAAACAAAGTAATAGGTTCTATATACCTTTAACATCAGTACCACATTTCCTAAATTAGTTCTTTGGATTTCAGGAACTGTGCTTTCTTCCAGTTCATTAGCATATGCATGCTTGGTGTATAATCTGAAACAATGTCCTGGTCCTACACGTCCGGCTCTTCCGGCTCTTTGAACTGCAGATGCTCTTGAACACTATATAAAAAGTCACAATTAACGAATTTATTTTTTTTTAAAAAAATTATTTTACGTATCACGAATTTAAAAACGTACCGGGACTACTAATAAGGATTCCATTCGTGTTTTGGGACTATAATTATTTTGTTTTACAAAGCCGGGATCAATTACATACGTGACACCTTCAATTGTGATAGAAGTTTCGGCAATATTAGTAGCCAAAATGACCTATTTATAAAAATTAGAAATAACAAAGTTGTATCAATTAACGCAATAATATGAATCTGTTAAAAAAATTACAATGTAACCTTACCTTTCGGGCCCCAGGTGGTGTTGGTTCAAAAATTTTAGATTGCATATCGGGAGGAAGATTTGCGTAAATGGGACATATTATCAATTCACGTATTTTACTTCCAAGAACTCTACACGTCTGCTGCAAACTTTCTTGAACCGTTTCAATTTCATCTTGACCCTTAATATAAAAAATAAAGGGAGGTTAGACAACTTGAATTTTACACGTATAATAAATCCGTTGATACACTTACTGTAAGAAAAACTAAAATATCGCCACTCTTTTGAGAAATATGCAATTGCATAACCGTGGTAATTGCTGCAGAGATATAATTTGCTTCGGGTGCTTTAGTGTAGCAAACTTGAACTGGATATGGTTTACCAGGAACTATAAAGTAAAGTGAAAAAATTTCAAAAAACTGATTAGCATAAAATACACATTTTAACTTTATAATGATAATAAAATCTTACTATTGAAAATAGGCGCCTCATCAAAGTAATCGGAAAATTTCTTGGCATCAAGTGTTGCACTAGAAATTAAAATCTTAAGATCAGGACGAACTCGAGCAATATCCTTGAATTTAATTAAAAAGTAGTAATAAAAGATGTCAAAAATAGATAAATGGCAACAAATTCAAAAGGTAATATTATTACTTAATATGTATTACCTTAACTAAACCAAATAAAATATCTGTGTGTAAAGTCCTCTCGTGTGCCTCATCAATAATAAGACAACTATAGCTTTCTAGTAAAGGTTCAGTCAAAAACTCCCGGAGCAGCATACCATCTGTCATATACTTTAGATTGGTTTTATCTGACGTACAATCTTCGAACCTAATCGAATATCCAACCTAAAGAATTCCATTATTCAAATTTTAATAATTGTATAATAATAATATGGTAAAGCATACGTAGAAAAGTTATGTCAATTACCTCATACCCAAGTTTTACTCCCATTTCATCAGCTACACGTGCGGCTACACTCATAGCAGCAACTCTCCTTGGCTGTGTACATCCTATTTTTTTGTTTCCTTTGGTGTACCCTGCTTCATATAAATATTGAGGAAGTTGGGTTGTCTTTCCAGATCCAGTTTCACCAACAATCACCAAAACTTGATATTCGTTTATTGCACTAAGCAACTGATCATGAAATGCATATATGGGCAAAGATTTTCGGACTTCTTCGATTGATTTGGCTGGAAAAAAAAACCAATATTTAATAAATGTATTAATCGATCAATTTTAATCGAGTTTGTAATATACCTTTTCGTTCCGCCTCGTCAATTTTAGCTATTATTTCATCGTCTTTGCTTTTTGATTTCCAATTCCAATCCAGGAATTCAATAGCATTATCATCAAAAACATAGTTATAATCCTCTTCATCTTTTACTCTATCCTGAGCACCAACCTTAAGTTGAGACTTTACTATCTGATTTTGCTCCCATTGTTCTTGTTCTGTGACAAATTTATTTTGATCACGATCTTCTTCATACCGTTGATATAGAACAGATTCTTTTCTTTTTCTATCTATTTTCCCTTTCTCTGTTATATAATCTGCATGAGGTAAATATTATAAAATTATAATTATTATTATAATATAAAAATTACTAGAAATAATTTTCAATGGGGAAATAAAGAAATACCTTCCGGCATTGAATAATCATCAGTCTTTAGAGATAAATTAAGTCTCTCCTTTGTTAATCTGAGAGTTTCCTTTTTTAATTCCAAATCCTTCCTCTCTCTTTTCGATAATTTTTCGCCTTTGAAAAATGTTTCTTCATCTAATACCCCCAATTCTAACATTTGTAGTTGTTTGTCAGTCCTATCTTTCAAATAGGTTTGACGGGAACGTTCACGAATTTCTGGTAAAACGTGTCTACGTGCATCGGCGTCGTCAGCAAGATTTCGCCGTCTAGCAGTCTCACTCCCAGCTTTTGACGACCGATCTTCTACAACCTGAAAAAATTGAAATGGTTTAATAAATATAATATATATATATATATATATTATATATTAAAAAATTCGGAATTTCTCAAAATTCACCTTACCTTTTTTGTTCTTTCTTTGTCTTTTTTCTTCATGCGATCTGCGAATTCATCTCTTTCTTTAAGATCTTGCGCTCTTTCTTCTTCTTCTTTCATATATTCATCTTCCGACTCTATATAAAAGGAAAAAAAAAAGTAAGCTCATTATCCTAACGATCAAAAGAAATCATTTAACAAATAAATCTTACCAATATCATTAGATTTCGATTCAACATTTTTGAAGTCTTTTTTACTTTCAGAATCACTACTCCAGTCATTATTGGATTCTTTCTTACGTAAATGTTTTTCTCTTTTAGATTTTTTGGGACGGTTTTCTTCTATATCCACAAGTTTATAAGACTTTGTGTTCTCAATCAATTTTTTGCTTTCCTGTTCTTGCCTTTTCCGTTTCAAGGTGGAATCCTGTAAAAGAACGATATCGTCAAATATGTTATAAACATCGAAAACATCCAAATAAAAATATTTCATAGTAAATAAACTTACACTTGATTTAAGTGCATTCTTATGAGGAACACGATCATATAAGTCTTCAATAAATTTCTCGGCTTCCGGAGTTTGTGGAAGTTCGCTCAATTTTTCGCGTAAAGATTCCTTGCTTTTTGCGGTTTGAGCTATATAAAGTATAAAGTAGATTTAGATTCGATAGTTATCTGAGATATGTGAGATATCATCAAAAAAAAAGTACCTTCCGCAATAATGTAATCTACTATAGTTCTTTCAGATATTCCAAGAAACTAATAATAAAATTGCTATTAGTAAACCTATTTTTATCTTAAATATATTCATTTAAAGTCATTTTTAAGAACCTTCAAAGTGTTGTCTGACACCCAAGAACGTAAATCCATTTTCAAAAAATTTTATTTCTTAGATTAAGGTTGAAGTGAAGATTACATAATACTTCCATATCTGGTGACTATAGTGAATTGTGAATATTGAGAATTGCCTCAATATAGTCACAAAATTTATATTATTGGGATTATAAAGAATTTTATTACTTTATGTGATTATGATATATTTTGGGTTAGCACTTAAGAATCATATGATTTAGGGGTTGAAGTTAAAAGTCATGTGATTTACTTTGAAATGTACCTTTGATGCATATGATCTTTAACAGTATACTCAAATATCTACCATGTCTCAAATCTACTACAAGTTTAAAAGCGCTAAAGATTATGATACTCTCACCTTTGATGGGTTAGGAATTACCGTATTTGATGCTAAGAAAGATATTCTAACGGCTAAAAAACTAAAAGGAAATGACTTTGATATTGTAATTTCTCACGCCGAATCAGGCGAAGGTAATGGATTAATTCTTCAGAAGATGAATTACCTATTTATTGAAAAACAATTAAAAATTTTGATAATGAAAATAGACTATTCGGAGGACACTGCAACTATTCCAAGAAATACTCCAATAGTTGTGCGTCGTGTCCCAACAAAACCGGGGAAAGGAACGGCACAACGTTATTTGGAGGGAGGACCGGCATCGCAGCGAAACTTTGCAGTAAACAATCGAGGGGGTACTGGATCTACCAACGGGTATAAAAATATCATTTAATAATTAAAATATTTTTACTTCTAATTTGTATTAACTTATTTTATTTATTTTATTATATAGAATTATGTCTAAAACCTTCGATCCGTCAAAACAACCACAACAAGTATCACGCACTACTCCCACTCCTGTTACCTCGCATATCACGAATGAAGAACAAACAGAAGAAGATAAAATAGCAGCAATGTTTGCCCAAACAACCGAATTTTGGGAGAGGACTCAAGAACAAATGGCTTCGTAAGTTCGCTTTTTAGATAACATTTAAACATTTAGACATTTAAAATTTTACGGTAAGCGTTCAATGATTTTCATTTATTAAATATTTTTAGTAAGCCTCCTCTAAGAAAAATTCCCCAAGTTCGCCCACAAGTGAAACCAACAATCCAAAAAGCTCTGCCCCCTAATTATGTTTGTTATAGATGTGGACAAAAGGGTAAATATTACCTTAAGTTTTGATTCAATATTTATAATTTTTTTATTATAATTATTTTATTATTATAAAACTGATAAAATAATTAAATCTATTTAGGACATTGGATACAAGCATGCCCCACTAATGGTGATAGATCTTTTGACCATATGAAAGTTAGAAAAACAACAGGAATACCAAGGAGCTTTTTACAAAAAGTTGAACAGGTGCCCCCAGGGAAAGGTGTTCTTGTAACACAAGATGGAAATTTGGTGATAGCACAGGCAAATGAGTAAGCATTTTAACATTTAATTATGCACATTATTCGAAAGATATCTAAATGCATCAAGACTTGATTAAATTAATTTTTTAATTTCTAGTGCTGCATGGCAAAAATTCCATGCCCGTCAGAAATCATATGTGACTTCTAACGAAATTCTTGAAGACTCATTCCCGATTCCGACCGAACTCCAATGCATGCTATGCACTCGACTACTAAAAGAAGCTATTATAACACCGTGTTGTCGGGCTTCCTTTTGCGATGAATGTACGTATCGTTATTGTTGCCGATATTGGCTATACTTTATAGAATTGTGCTATGAATTTAATAGTCAGATTAGACAATCTATGTTAGAACTGTATCCATTGCTTTGTTTTTTGTTTTTATTCACAACTTTTTGTTGTAAATTACATATATTTGTTTCTCGAGATTTAAAATTTTTCTTGAGAACTTTCGTAGTTAGTTTTATTCAACAAAATTTAGCATTTTTGATATGGCAAAATTGTCTTATTCCCTTAGATAGCATCATGTTTATAATTTCCAACACAATGTACGGTTCCTTTTGTCTATATGACAAAGACCCATTGTTCATTGTGAGATTTACTTGTAATTTGGTTATTTCAAATTTAATACATTTGGTGAAATTTTTTTCCAAGGAAAAAGTGTGAAAATATCCTTTTAAAGAAATGCATATGTTATGGGAACTCTTTTGAACATTTCGCTCAATATACTAATCTCAAATTGCTGCATCTTAAGATTGTGACCTTAGAATCCAAGTTAACTTATCGTTCACTAACAAAATTGCTCTCATTTCTTTACTCTCTTTACTTTTTTTTTTAACAAATAACACAACAAATTTGTTTATATAAATGGTTTATTGAATAATTATAGGTATACGACACGCTCTTATCAATCCCGAACAAGAAGATCAACACTTCAAGTGTCCAGGTTGCCGATCGCATTTGGTTCCTGATGAGTTAGTTCCTGATAAATCAGCACGAGAAGCTGTAGATAATCATTTGAGGGAATGGGCAAGACGTAGGAATGAACCCGCTACACCTGAAACTAAGGAAGATGAAGGAACAATTAATAGAGTTGCCGTGGATAGTGCCATAGATGGTACCATAGATGGTACCACGGTGGCTATCAATAACATAGATAACTCAACAGTAAAAGAAACGTTGACGATAGATTCATCTAATGTTGAAATTCCATCAAAACCAGAAGAAAAGGAGAACAAATCAAATGATGTAGTAGAAATTGTGAAAGATAATGTGGAGGATTCTGGACAGCCTTCTCAAATTCAAAAACCTAAACCAGAACCGGTAGGTAAATTATTTTATTTTAAATTTTAAATTTTTAAATAATTTAATTTATTTCGTTCTTTACATACAGAACAGCAAGGCAGAATTACCTAAAAAACTGATACACGATTTGCCACCAGTTCCATCACAGCAACAAACGTCCAACATTCCACAAATCAATCAGCAATCTCAATCTTATCAACAATCACAAGTTCTTCCTCAACGGCAACATCAATATACTAATAATAATATCGGAAAATCCTTCAATCAAAATCCAATAGTTTCACAAGGTTATGGTCAACTTGGATATTATAACGATTATGGATTCGGATACGATCAAAATCAAGCATTTTGGTATGATGAAGGTATATGATCGAGAAGAATAATACATCTAATTGTTTGTCAAAAAATTTCCTTTTCAGGTTTTTTGATTATTAACTTTTATTATAATTTACTTATAAGGTGGATACCCTCAAATGAATGTGAATATGATGAACGGACCTGGATATTATGATCCATCATATTTTGATGGATTCTATCCCTCAGAACCATTCCCTTCCCAACCACAATTCGTGCCACATTTTAGACCACCTATGTACGAAGATTTTTGGGATAATAGGCCGGTTCTACAACCACAAAGTAATTTTGCACCATTTAATACTAACATGGGTGGTGGTGTGTCTGGAATGCAGCCATTTAGGGGTGTTGGCTTCCAACGAGGATTTTCGCGTGGCGGTTTTACAGGCCGCGCTCGCGGTCGCGGAAGGGGTGGGGGCCCCGGGTATTTCAATGAACGTGTATTTCCAAGCGGACGTGGGAGTAGTGATTTCAGACGCGATGCAAGTGTTTCACCTTCAATTGGAAGACGAGAGATGTAAGTAAATGACATATATTGAACTTAAAAAAATAACATTCATTATATCATTATAATAAATTAATTCTTTCATCGATAAGATCGGAAAGACAAGATTTCCGTGAAGACGAATTAAAATACGATGAAGATCGGCTTGTTGATGATTACGGTCGGGATTTGGCACGTCGTAAATCATCTGTATCTCATGTTTCAGCAGATAAAGATAATGATATCCGGGATAAACATTCGCCTTCTATTTCTGAACGTGAGAGACGTGATAGAGACCCAATACAAGGACGTGACAGAGATTTGATGATACAAGGACGTGATAGAGATTTGATACAAGGACGTGATAGAGATTTGATACAAGGACGTGATAGAGACTTGATACAGGATGAAGATATTGAAAGTAGAAGACCTCGAGAAAAAGCTCCAACCCGTAGTAGAAGCAGAGAACATACTCGTAGAAGTAGAAGTATAAGCAGGTCGCATAAATCTAGACGACATCGTGAAGAGTCTCGCCATAGTAGATCTCCTATAAGAGATACTCGTAGTAAACCCTCAATTTCTTCAAGAAGAAGTCGAGATAAAGATGATCGCCGATATTCTGATGATAGACGATATTATGAAGAACGTCGTTATTCTGCGTCTGAAAGAAGAGAGGATAGACGTGATTCCAATCCTTCCGAAAGACGCGATTCTAACTTTTCCGAAAGAAGAGAAGAAAGACGTGGATCCGCTTTGTCTGATAGAAGAGAAAGGCGAGATTCCGCATTATCCGAAAGGAGAGATGAAACGAAAGTCGAAAGGAGAGATGAAAGGAGAGATGAGAGAAGGGATGAACGAAGAGATTCTGCTTTATCTGATAGAAGAGACATTAGAAATGAGCCTATAAATGAAAGGAGGGATAGTCTACGATATGATAAACGTGATGTCATTGGTGAAAGAGGTGAAATTAGACAAGTTTTAATGGATGATAGGAAAGAATTTAAGGATCAGTCTATACCTAATGATCATCATAATGTACAAGAAGATTTTAAAAATAGCTGTTCACCTACGGCGAAGCCAATACACGATGAAGATAATAGGGTTGAATATCAAAGTCCCCAACAAGATTCCGATGTTGATGTTAATGTACGAGAAATGCGAGATGACGAGATTAGCCCATCGGCCTCAGCAGAACAACTCTCTGAAGACATTGAACGTAGAACGAGATCACGTTCCCCCAAACAATTACTAGGATCCGAACAATTATTAAATGATGAGGAGGATGACGAAGTTGATAATGTCATTGACGTTTCAACTAATGACGATGACACTATTTTAATCGAAGAAGATATACTAATGAATGATGACAATGAGCCTGCTTCACCTTCTCCCGGAAAATATTCATCATTCTCTGAAAAACGACGTCATTCGTCATCGCACAAGCACCGCAGTAGTAAATCTCACCGAACACACTATCCCGAAAAGGAAGATCAAGATAGAAGAGCAAGATCTAAACATTTAAGTACCAACCCTTCAAGAGATGATCATCATAGTAGTAGTAGTATTCGCAAACATAAAAAACATCACTCATCTCGTCATCATAATAGTAGACATCACCATAGCAGTAGATCAAAAGATGGCGATAATAAACGTAGATATAAAGACGCTCCAGAAATACATAGACATCGCAGTAAGTCAAGGGATAGAGATGATCGCCGATAAACGGGGATGCATAGATTACTTTATTATTATTGGCCTCGAAAGGCAAAAAAGATGAAGATTGACTAAATATTTATTTTTGCATTCTTTATCTGTGTGTATATTTCAATTTAGATTATATTTTGAATTTTATTTGTTACAATTCTTCAATAAAATTTTCATTTAAAATTATATTTAATATTAATCGATTTTCAAAATTTTATTTATCATCTAAAGATTTATTTAATTGAGATAATAACAAAAATATTTCAAGTAATAATAATACCATAATATTAAATATCTTGATAATCAGAGGTAAACAAACTAAAAGATGCATAATCAATCTTTGTATACAATCTTATCAGATAAAATAATATTGTAGTAATAAATAAATAAATAAATAAAATAATTAAATAATTTGCCAAAATGCAAACAAACAAAAACATTCTTATCAAGTGACATTTCTGACAACATCATCTATTGCTTTTGCAAAATATTCTACGTTTGAAGACGATAAACCTGCCATAGATATGCGACCATTGTTGGTCAAATACACGTGATATTTTTCCTTAAGAACTTTAACTTGGGGAGCTAGAAGAAAGAAGACAATGGCAAAATTTGATCATTGATTCGAAAAAAAAAATATATAATAAAGTCTATATATTAATAATAATGGATTTTATGTATACCTTTTAATCCAGTGAACGAAAACATTCCAATTTGGTCAACGATATGATTCCAAGTACCGGGAGTACCAAGTTCGATGAGTTTATCGAAAAGGCGTCGACGCATTTCTTGAATGCGAGAACTCATAGTCTTGAGATTATTAACCCTATTATAAACATTAAATTTAAATTATAAAATGATCGTTGACAAAGGATCATATTACGTAGACAAGAAAAATCTACCATTCAGCATAAAGTACAGGATCATTAAGTACTAAATTAACAATTCGAGCACCATGTGCTGGAGGGTTAGAAATTTCCGAACGTTGAAGAATAGCAAGTTGACTTTCTGCTTTGATAACAGTCTCCGAGTTTTTGAAAACAAATGTGAGACAACCAGCGCGTTGACCTAGTACGAAAACCAAAATAAATCATTGCAATTTATTTATTTTAAAACATATATATTCATTAATGCATATAATACAAACCATATAATCCAAAGTTTTTGGCATAAGACTGACAGACTAATAACTCGAAACCACGATTCACAAAATAACGTACAGCCCAAGCATCACGGTCTAAGTCACCACTAGCAAAACCTTGATAAGCACAATCGAAAAAGGGAAAATGTTTCTTTTCCTATAAATTGATGAAGTATTTGTAACAAAAAAAAATGTCGAATTATCCAAAATTTGATATTTGATAACATACTTCCATGACATCAGCAATAGCCTTCCATTGCTCTTGAGTAGGATCTACACCAGTTGGATTGTGAGCACAAGCATGCAATAATATAATAGATTCATTCGGTGCGTTCTGTATGAAAATATTTTTTTTTTTTAAAAAAAAAAAAAAAAAAAGTAGTTTTTTCACAAAATATAAACAAAATTTTAAAGAAATATACTTTGAGAGATTCCAACATGCCGTTGATATCTAATCCTATTGTTTTTGGACTATAATAAACATAATCTTTGACTTCAAGACCGACATTACTGAAAATTGCTTTATGGTTTGCTAAATAATAATATAATAAAAATAGTGTATTCAAGTATTAGGATTAATTTAATGAACAAAAATTTTAAACATATAATGCATACCCCAGGTCGGATTGGACACATATATTACGGAGCTTTTACGATAAAATCGCGATAGAAAGAGTGATCCTAAGTGATTAGCACCTGTGCCCGATATAGTCTGGACGGCGATAACCTATGAAAATAAGAAGTGATGAGATTTCGCCAATGAAGGATTAAATATGTATAATATTATTTACTCGTTTTTCTCTGATAACTGGGTTGTCGGAACCAAGAATCAATTTGATCGACGCTTCTCTAAAAGGTGGAAGTCCCAAAATTGGTAGATATTCATGATCTATTGTAGGATCATTTACGATAATTTGTTCAGCCTAAAAAATTAGAATTTAAAGCGTTATCGTTTTTACGTTTTTACTCGCTTTTACTTTTATTTTAATATATTAACCTTAATTAATAAAAAGCAAATACAAAAATAAAAATGAAATTATGAAAGCTAAAGTTACCTTTTTTACAACTGGCAATACCCATGGTTTTCCTGAATCGTCTCTGTATGCTCCAACTCCTAAGTTGATCTTATGTTGAAAGGTATCTGCTTTGTATTGTGCAGTTAAATGGAAAATGACGTCCGGGGGAGCAAGTGGAATATCCTGAAAATTCGACGTAGCTGATACGAAAATACGAAAAAGTACGAACAAAAAATTTTAAAAAATCCTGTCAATTTTATTATAGAAGAAAATGAGTAAAAAAATAATAATTACAATCCATTGGTAAAAGATGTGTTTTAATTTGGAGCAGGCGCTTGTTTGATGACATTGAAGAAATATTTATTTTATATCAAAAGATTATCAATGCGATAACCGATGGATTCTTCTAAATATGTAATTTTAACTACATATATATCAGTAATTCTAAAGTCCAGAAATAGAAAAAATACATTCTGCGATTTATTAAACGTGGGAAAGTTACAATTTGTAAATCAAGATACAATAAGGAAATAATCGACAAAAAAAAATTTTTAACATGAAAACGAACGAATTTTATTCGGAATATTTCGGAAATATTTATATATATATGGCAATTTTTCCCCTTATTTTGAAAAACACAAGAGATTGTATGGAGTTTGACCAACCACAAATTTGTAATTTTGTCAAAAAAATATAAATAGATATCGATATCAAATTCCACCCCACCACTTAGATCAATATTTCGTTGATCGAGCAGATTGCTTGGAAGTGGCGAGGTTTTGAAGATATATATGTCGTGCTTTGAAGGAGCTTGTGAAATTTCACGTAGATTTGAACTTGATATTTGTTCTCAATTATATAAAAATAAAATAAAATACAACTTAAATGTTTTGAACAATTATTTATTTTAAGATAAAATCCAAGAATGTTGATACAACTCACGATCCAGCTGGCCGACCCCTTTTCCTCTTCTTCATCTGATTGGCGCCTGTACAGTGGTCGCAGAACCACCTGCCTTCAGGTACGGCTTTTAGTCCTACACAATCGAGATGATACCACTCGATGGGACAATTCTATAAATCAAATCAATCAATTGAAAATAAATAAAAAATTATTCAATGATGATTATTCAATGATGATTATTCAATGATTATTCAATGTATGGCTTTTGATTCCTTACCTCGCCGTCACAACCAATCATCTCACCAAAACTAACTTGTCGACAAATGCAATATACGGGCTCGTTAGGATCAATGGCCTGAACGTAGCCTGATGAATATGTGTCATTATCAACGATAGGTGCATAATCATTTGAAGTGGTCTCTGCGTCCAAAAAGTTGATGCTATTAATTTCATTCGTTCCCTGATCAACGAAGTCCGGATCTAGTTGATCATCGCCAGAAAATAATCGTAACTTAATACTTCTGGAGAGACTGCTATTATTGTTGACATTCATAGTAGAGTCTGCATTTGCCATGTAAGTAGGAGTATTACTTTGAGAATTACTGTAAAATAAAGGATAACTAATTATCAAATAAAAACCATAAAGACAAAAACTAATAATTTCCACCAAATATAAAAAATGAACCTCTGTTTTCGACGTCTACCATTATTAGGATTAGTAGTTATTGATGAATGTCGTCGTCCGGGCGTTGTTGAGTCTTTTATCAGAGAAGGAAATGTCAATAACAAAATTCCTTTTAAAAAATAACACGAATTAAATTGATACCTTTATTGCAGCGAGTTGCAGAGGAACTTGAAGGATTTGGCAATAAAGGTAGTGCTGTAAATAATGAAAATAATATAATATAAATAAAATAAAAAAATATTATATTATATGCGATTTAATGTACATTCGAGAGAAAAAAAATAGCTTACAAAATTGACCTTCTTCGGCAGATTCTGCACCCGACGGATAATATAATCCTTTGATTTGATCAAAGGATGTTGCATTAGTGAATGTCGACGTCGTAGCCTGTGTTGGTGCTGTAGGTGATTGATTTCTAGTAGTTATTTGTGGGGTAATCTGTACGTTATTTGAATCAGGTGATTCCTGAATTGCAGTAGCTGCATTCATTGTATCTGTTTTGTTGGGACTAGAAGGTTCTGAGATAAAAGATTCATTAACATTTTCTCGAAGATTATGTTGCGGAAATAAACTATCAAAATCTTCATCGAGACGTTTAATATGTCTTTCAACCTAAAATATATAAATTTATGAACGAATTAATGTATAATTAGAATGGTCGAACTCTCTCTCCCTTAAATAAAATGAATCGATGATTTTACTTAGAATAAAAACGAAAACTAACTAAAGCAAGGGCTTTATCTGCAATTTCAATTTTCTCGTCTTGCAATTGTGATGCTCTCACATGATCTTTAATTATTTTATCTTTAAGAACTTCCTCGTCTTCGAATTCGGTTATCACACGAGCAACGCGACGCCGTTTCTTTTTTAAAGAATTCTCAGAAACCTGCTCATCTTCATTTCTACCATCCTCTTCACTATCTGATTCATTCCCTCCCTCCTGATCTTGATCTTCATAAACGTTTTCAACAACAGAACAATCGCTGTCTTCATCTTCAAAGGGAACTCCATCATATAAGCACCATAACCTTTTTTTACGTCGTTCAATTCTTTCCGTTATTCCTTATAATACAATTAGTGCGTTAGCAAAAAAGGGCATTATTTACATGACCAAAACCTAAAACGCACTTACTCTCAATTTCTTGATCTTTATTTGATAGCTCAGTAAAGTGATAATTAATTTCCGAAGGAAGATTATCAATACCTATAATGAATTTATGTGAGAATCACGTTAAAACATGATTTTTTCCAGAAACCTTGGAAGTTGAATCCCAAGAGATAAATCTTTACAGTCTGATCCGTACTTCCTAGGAACTGAATCAAATACTCGTTGGCGTCAATTGCCTCCATTTTGATAATAAAGAGTAAAGAATAATTTCAGCAAATTTGTGCACGAGATCCAGAAAAAATGTACAGTTTTAAGTCAAAATTGAATAAGTAATTTGAAAGGAAATTAAGAAAAGTGGAAAGCGAGGAATAAATACAACTGAGAAGCATGACGGAAGTTCCATTTAATGATCTACGTTACACAAAATTTCATATGAAATAAGCATGGTTAAAAATCCATTTATTGGATATTTATTAGCCACTAAAATTATGCAAAATCCTGAATTCATGTGACAATTTTTAACGTACACTCACCTAGCAAAAGTATCCGACCACTTAAAAATTATTAATTACAAAGTAAATTTTTATCCGTTAATAAC
>CAJVPK010001165.1:0-14409 GCA_910592015.1 Diversispora eburnea
CGGGTTGGGTTGGGTTGACCATTGCTCCGCTATAATATGAACCCAACCCAACCCATTATGTTCTATTAACAACCCTAATAGTAAGGAATGACCAAAAAGATCTAAACATTCTTTATAAAAAATGAAAAAAGAAAAATAGAATTAGAAAAGTTAGTGTTTAATATTAATGTTAGTATTAATTAATGTAATTGCTTAGATCATGCGTTTTTATTTCAAAATTTCTATCTTTATATTTTTATCATAAAGAATAAAAAATCCTGAGTGAAAAGATTAAATTTTCATTTATATTCGAAACGCTGGGTGATCAGCTTTTAAAAATAAAGACAAGCCAAATTTTGATTTATAAAAATATAAAATGTAGATAATAACAAGCAAATTAAATCACTTTTGATTGTTTGTATAATTCAGGAAAAGCTTTATGAAATTATCAAATTAAGAATTTTTACATCAAATAATGGTGAATAATGAAGAATACATAAAGAAATTTTTGATTTTTTTTTGTGCTTGACGCTTTTTTACGGAATCATATATCTAAATATAAAAATAATGTAATTATCATAGATTGAAATGAAAAAATGGAAATGGAATAATTCAATAATTGAGAATGTTTGAGAATGTATGCCATAATCAAATCATATAACAACGCCTACTAATAATGTTAAAAATATTGAAATGCATATTTTATAATTATTATATTTTTCATGGTTATTAATATAAATGAGTTATTGGTTAATTGACCAATACTATTTTGATTTTTATTGTCATATTGACTTTTTATTTTTTTTCTTTTGTTATGATTGCATGTCGTTAAGGAGTAATAATATTGTAATGTTCTGTGAAAAAAAAAACAAGAAGGCATATTGGATTTATTCTTTTATTCCTTGAAACACGATATTTTTTAGTTACAATAATCAAATATTGTTATGTTTATTCAAATTTCGTCACCATCCTAACAGAAAATAAAGAGATATATGAAACATATAATAAAATGAAATAAATACTTATTATATTGTAATTATTTATTATTAGAAGATAGAACATTATTTGTTTTTTATTATTTTGTGCTAGTCATTAAAAAAAAGAAGACGAGAATATGGAGAATGAAATTAGAATACTTATCGCTATAAATAAAATATAAAAAAGAAATGGAAATAATTTATTTCATATTATTCTTCTAGAATAGAAATCATATGATAGAACTATCCCATTTTTTTGATTTTTTTAGATTTATTAAAAATTTAATTTATTAACAGCCGAATCGTTCCTAATTTAGAATAATGAAACGAATAAATACAAGATTATTTTTGTCTGTCTTTAATTGTCTTTCGTTCCAAATTAAGCGTCAATTTTGTTACTTACTAATGTAATATGAATAAGGGCAATACGATTGGATTTATTTAGTTTGGTTTGATTTAATACGCGTTTATTTTTTCATGAAATGGTATTATTATTGTTAGCGAGGGCACGTTTTATATTATACATTATTATGTACTGAAAATTTTTATTTTAAATACTTATAAATTCTTTTATTTCCGTCACTAACATTTTTTATGTAAAATTATCACATAATTTTGTTATCACTTGCTTTTTTCCAGATCGTAATTTTTGAGACTAAATTAGAATATCAAGTGTGTGTATCATATTACAAAACGTTATTAATTTTTTTTTTTTTTAGTTTAGACAATTTTCATTAATAAAGTTTATGTATGGTGCTTTTCTGATAGTTTTCTAATAATATTACTGCCTTAAACGAAGAATAAGAACAAGCAGTTTAGTTGGATTGATCGATAAAAAAAAATAATAAACAAATAAAAAAAAAAATAAATAACAAATAATAACTTTTAAAATTTAATGTGCGGAAATATGTTTTTTTAAAAAAATATTCATTATAAAGTTTTTTTCTGATTACTATATTCCAGAAATGTTATTTATGTTGGAATTCAGAAGTATTAATCCAAAAAAAAAAGTCACAACAAACGAAAAAAAAAGAAATAATAATATTAACCATATAAAGATTGAATGGTTTAATGAAACCTAAATAAGAACCAATTTAAGTTTCGACCGAAAAAAAAAAAGGCAAGAATTTAATCGCATTCCAAGAAGAACAACAAATACAAATATTCCGAACTCTGTTTCGGAAGAAACCCCATTAACTCCATACTATAACACGTGAGATTAATACCATTTGCATGACAATCACAATGTTAATAATTATATCACGAGACTTTGAAAAACCAAGAATTTTAAGCGAGTCATAAAACTTCGAGTTAGGGAGTGTTAAACGAAATGGACAGGAGATCGTCGCGAAGAAACAGTAATCTATCAACTTCAACATCATCAACAACAAGAGGAACTGAGTATGTATTTTAAACCAACTACCAATTATTCTATCTATTAAGTGTTTATATTGAAGTTATCATTTATAATTCAATAGCCCTCAACGTCGTATCACTAGGGCCCTAGCTCAAATAAATCAAGAAGCCAGTCAAATAATAGACGAAAATATCCCACAACAATTAAGATATCTCTTTAGAAATAGAACAGATATGAACGATCAAACTGAACCGATGGACATTGACGATGAGCCAACTGTATCAGAAAATCCAGTATCCGTTAGTAGAGATAATATTAGAGAGAATAGAGAGAATGGTATTTTTAATTTTTTTCAAAATTTTTAACAAAGTCTTTTATCATAGAATTTATTCATGAATTTAAATAATTAATATATATCTATAAATATATAATTAAAATAATTTTTTATATTTTATATATATAAAAATAAATAAATGAAATATAATAGATTTAATGAATGTGGATCAACCAATAGAAGCGGATACAGAAACCAATATTGAAGGAAATGATAATGATATTGAACAAGATGTTGCACAAGATGAGGAAGTAGATCATGAAACAGATAGTGAAGAAGAAGAGGATATTATTCCTCGAAATGATAGTTCAATGAATGAGGAACCAGAAGAAATAGTTAATCAAAGAGTCTTTTTACCTCCAGAAATTAGAGAAACGCTTAGATCAGTTGTTCAAACAAATACGAATAGTGATCAACTGGGTAGACTTGCCAATTTCTTCCTAATGCTTGATCGAACAGCTCTTACAGATTGGAATCTTGATTTGCTTATTAGTAAATTAGCACAAATTGTTCAAAAAGTAAGTTCTGATGAAGGAGGATTATCACTCGATATGATGTTCTCGGGTCAAAGCGATATCGATCCGGTGATATTACAAAGTATCTTTGAATCGAGCATGCCTCAATCTGACTTCACTGTGATTACAATGGCGACCAGATGCCTGGGAAATTTAGTTTCTACTTTAGGAGATAGTGCAGAACATATGGTCTCTAAATCTATAAAAGAAAAAGTTGTACCTTTATTTTGTGATATTTTGGTCAAAGGACCTCAATCAAATGATTCAGAACATTTGAAAGATATAATAATGGTAAGAAATTCATCATTTATCATTTAAAATATTTGTTTTTTTTTTTTGAATTATTTAGTTATTTTGATGTATTCTTTTTTTTTTTTAGGCATTATATCAATTTTCAAGGCATAATCGAGTTGATTGTACAGGCATCATTGTCGAAAAACATGTTTTCCCTCATATATGGATTTCAATTTTCCCATTTCTTACTGATAATGATCGAATACTTCCACTTAAACTTTTGGCTAATTGTTGTCAAAGAGCTCCTTTGGATTCTTTCTCAACATTATTGGAAGAGGCTATAAACGTTCCAGATTTTCAGAGTTTGTTTGCAGACCATGAATTGCCGGATGTCATTCATTGGTGTTGTTTGAGTCTTTCTTTCTTGGTATCACGTTTCAGAGGGGAAATTAGTTCTTTATCGGTAAGCATAATTTTTATTCGATATTCGATATTAAATCTAACACATCACATATAATTAATAATTAATTTGATATTAATTTAATCTCATTTTAATTTTATATTTTAGATATTTTTAAGTGACGATGTTGTCAAACATATAATTAAGAATGTAAACGGCTTGGGGTTAGTATTAAAAATTATGAATATTACGAATATTATGTTATATGATTATATTAATGTTATATATTTAATTTGAATAGTGATCATAATCAAGTGCGGTTATGGAATATGTTCACAATATTGGCATATAAATCTCGTCCTATAATAAGTAAATTTTTCCAATTAGGGATTGGAAATGCAATATATGAAGCATTGACACGTAAGCCGGCAGGTTTCCTTGATGCTAAGGATTCCGTTAAAGTCATGATCGGGAAAGTACAAGAAAATTTATCTGAGGTAGAGGCAATATCTTTACAACCACATAATCTTTATAAGCAAATTTTCCTTTTCATATTGGCCCTATTTCCCGCACTTCCGAGGTCAACAGGTATCATCAATCTACAGCATGACGAAAAGTACACAAATTTATTATTTTCCATTTATTTATTTATTATTTACATTTTTAAAATAGGAATACAACATAAAAATCATGGAGCTTCAGTCGTCTCAACAACTTCAACTGGTTTGTTATTTTTTTTTTTTATAAGTGAATTTGTATTACTTATTAATTTTAGAAGTTCATGGATAAAAATTTTATTTTTAAAGGGGAGAAAAATAATAATGAGAAAGATATGATTGTTGATTCTGATGAGAAGCTCTGTGAATCTCAATTAGATGAACGTATTGAGTTATCACAGTTTAAAGAGCCCGTTAAGCATTTCGCGTGCTTATTGGTACCAACATTGATAAAGGCATACCGAGTAACCGAAAATTGGGAATCAAGAAAATTGATAGTGGCAATTATCTTAGTATTTGTGTTGTACTTGGATAAAGAATTAATGTGTGAAATATTACAGGTTTGCTTATTTCTTTCGTTATTTCTTTCGCCATCATTATTGTGTTATTTATTTAAATTATATTATTGTTTTTTATTATTATTATTACAGCAATCTTCGATTGAGAAGTTTTTAAGATGCGTTTTTACCGCTTCGAGTTATGTCACTAAGGTGAATGATCATGTATTGGATCTGCAAACATTTGCACTTGAAATTGTTGCATATTGCTTAGAGAGTTGGGGTGAATTCTTCGGAGATATATTCGATGGTTCGGGAGTACTTGATCAAGCCGAAAAACTCAATGATGAGCAATTGGCAAAAGAAACAGAAGTCCAATAAATAAATTACAAAAAAAGATTTCGGTAATAGATTTCTTTACATGTCATATTTAAACATTTAATTTAAATTAATTTTGGAGAAACATTCGATATTTTATAATAAATGATTAATTATATTAAATATTGAATTTTTTCTATGATGATTCAAAAAATATTTTTATCTTTATTAAAATGGTTGATAATACGTGAGAAAAGTAATATTATTTTTCTTTCAGTCTTATCAAATTTTCGTTTTCGGGTTTTCCCTATCCTCTATTTCATTGATCTCTATATATTTCTGGTGAGTTTGTTAGATCTTGTACGTTGTGAATGTATTTAAAAAAATAGATTTTCGCTTCATTTGTTATTTGATTTAATTATGAGTTAGGTCCATTCACGAGTTTTCAGGATTCTAATATAGAAAGAATTTTTTGATTAATATTGATTTAATATTGTTAATAAAATAAAGATATAAATAAAATATATATATATATACACATTCATCAATGATAGTTTCTACTTAAAAAGTTATATGGTCTCTTTGATGGTAATTTTACAGAGTGAAGATTGAACGGATCAAGAAACTATCTGTTGCATTCATCCTGTATATAAAAAAATTTTTATTTAATTAACAAATAAAATAAAATGTAAATAAAAATGTACTGTACCAATAACGATAAGAAAAGTCGTGAGACAATTAGTTCCCATAATATAAATCAGATATTACCAAGGATAGCAATGGTGAAGATCTTTTGTCAATTACTATTTTTATGGAAACATCTTTACGTATATATATTATATTTTAAATACTCACAGATTGGTGCATATAAAGTATATAGAATCAATGTAAATACGTAACAATATTAGCCGCTAATTCCATTATAAACCTCAATCCCTTGTTACTTCGAAAATTTTTATAATAATAATTGGAGATTCGATTAGATGTTCAAAATGTTCAATGGTTGAATTTTTACGTTAGATTATCGTAAATTATTATCGACCAATAGAATGATGCTTATAACCATAAATTATTATCAACCAATGGAATGGCACGCGTAACCCCAAAAATTGCACATGATAGATATGACCACGTTCGAAAGCGAAATTCCAATTGCTGCATGTTTTTTGTTAACAAAAATCCAAGACAGCTTCCTTTTTTTCGTTCGGAAAATCTAATATTATTCGAGACTGCTGTCTTTCTTTTGTTTTTGTTCACAACGTTCTTAAACATTATAAACGACCCAACTAAACCAAAGATATTCAAAATGGAGGTTCAAGGTTTAAGCACTCTTGAAGTTTCTTTATACGCTCACATATATGATAAGCATGTTGAATTTAAAAATTTAGTAAGTAGAATCAAATAAAGATCCATAGAGGCACGTGTTTCCATGCTTACTTTATAATATATTATATGTAATAGGATAATACAACAGACCTTACCATAGACAAATACAAATTTTATGAAGGTAATTTGATTAAATCAATAATCGTTATAATTAAAACTATAATAATGATGAGTAATAATAATGTTATAATAATTAATTTAGGTCATGTAGTTGTCGAATTTAAAGATCATAGACAGAATCCATCATGTGATGGAAAGAGGCAACTATTAAGAAAAAACGATGATTCACTTTGGAACGACGTATTAAGGTTAAACCAGTCTACTGGTTCCAGCTGGACTTACGAACAAGCCATACAAATAGAAGCGAAATTACTAGTAAGATTATTAAATTAATTATTCTATTTATAATTTTTATTAAGATTAATGTAATAATTTTTTTTAATGAATAAAAAAAGGGTTTGTTACATCCAAATTTGGATTTGAATCCCAACTCTATTCCGGAGTGGATAATTCCAGCCGATCCAGCCAAATCATCCGAATCTAATACAATGCCTACTCATCGAAAGTTGAAGAAAAGAAAGAGAAAGCCTAATTCTTCCGAGAAAGAAGAGGAGAAAGCCAAACGAACGAAGAATGAAAAAATGATGTTTATGATGGATGAGGTATAAATTTGTCTTTATTTTTTTGATTAATTGCTTCAGTTACTAAATTTATTTTATTATAATAGAGACATAATAAAGAGTTCAAGCCAGAATTCCGATTGGCGAAATATTTTAATCAAAAAATTTCAACAAATGATGAAGCACCTCTTCCCCCAATTATTGACAAGGGGAAAAAGAAGATTGATGCTGATGAAATTAGTAAGTCAAATTTAAACAATATAATAATTAATGTTATTTGATTATATAATTAAACAAATTGATTATTAATTTTTAAAAGAACGATTGGAAGCCAAGAAATCACTTGGCAAAAGAACTAGATCAGTAAGATTTGAACGAGATTGTTTGTCCATTACAGCAGAAGGGCAAAGTAAGTTACTGATTAAATTATTCTTTGTTGTTTTTTTGTATATTCAATTTTAAATTCTTATCTTCGTTTACTAGAATCTGTGGATAAATTCTATAAAGTTCAAACATTAATTAATGTGTATTGTGATAGAAAGAAATATACAGTCATAGTTCATACTCTTGATGAAAGAGAATTAAAAGCGACTGGAGAGTTCTCGAAATTCGTTCGAATGGTAGATGGAGCACGATATTATATAAAATTAGATGATACAAAGGCCTTCCTTAAGTATGTCTTTTTTTTTTTATATTAATAAATAAATTGATTTTTTAATATATATATTTTTATTTATTTATTTAATGTAAAGGTACGAATTCCATACGAAAAATGAATATTTAAGTTTTATTGAAGCATTCATAATTTTATATGGTATGGACAATAAGATCAAACATGATTCCGAAAAGATATCTCTTTCAACAGCTCAGGAATTAGCGGAGGATTATTCTAAAAAGCAATTTGTATTGGAGATAGTTAAAGCTAAACAACCACATCAAATTGTTGAATTTTTGGCACAAAAACCACCTTCCGAAGTGGTTCAATCTCCATTTGAATTCAAGTTCAATAATCAAAATATAAAGATTCAATCAATTCCAGATCTTGTTACAGCAACTTCGATTAAAGAATCCCAACAATCTGAAATTTTAGTTGTTGATAATGATAGAATTGCAATGCCACCACCATCCCTTCCTCAACATAAGAGAAACTTAATTAATAATCAACAAATTTCATCACAAATTCAATCTTCATTATTTTCTGAATCAACCCAAACTTCAACACAATCAAATAATTATCAATCTCTATTATCTTTCCAACAAAATCATCAATCTTCTTTATATTTCCAAATTCCAGTACAATTAAATAATAATCATCAATCTCCTTTACAAACTCCAGAACAATTATCTTTCCAAACTCTAATACAATCAAATAATCATCAATCCCCTTTACAGACTCCAATAAAATCAAATAGTTACCAATCTTTTTTATCTTCACAAATTCCAGTCCAAAGACATCAATCCCCTTCATATTTACAAACTCCAGTACAATATAATAATAATCAATATCCTTTATCTTTCCAAATTCCAGCACAATCAAATAATCATCAATCCTTTCCATCTTCACAAACTGTACAACCTAATAGTCATCAATCACTCTCATCATCATTTCAAACTCAATCTCCCTTATCTTTCCAAACTCCAGTAATAAGACCTCCTTTATCATTCGAAACTCTGGTACAATCTAATAACCATCAATCACCTTCATCATTTCAAACTTCGACTCCGATACAATCTAATAGTCAACAACTATCTTTATCATCACAAACTCCAATACAATCAAATAGTTATCAACCAACTTTATCTCAACAACAAATAATAATACAATATCCAATCAATTCAAATTATTCCTCCAACCAAATAGCTACAGCAGTAAAAGACTATCAATATATTCAACAGCCATCACCTCATAACAGAATATTAAATCATCAACCCAACCTGAATAATCAGAATTCAAGTTATTTGAATTCCGTACAACAACAAATCGAGCTCGCTGCTCTTGCGCAGCTTCAACTTCAACAACTTCAACGAAATCAACAGCAATTTCAAGTAGAAAATTCTACTACTACTGCTTCTACTCAACCTCAACCTCAATTAAATAATAATGTGAATATTCCAACACAAATTGATAATTATTTTTTAAATGATGATGATGAGATAGATATCTCAACACAGACCGATAATTATGTCTTAAATTATAATAATGATAATAATTCACTATTTGTCAATCAAGATCGATATTCTTTCATGTAGATTTGTTAAATTTTTTAATACTAGGCCACGAAGAAGGAAAGTGGTTAAATTGGTAAAGAAATGGAAATTTAGATTAGATTATAATAAAAATTTAGAGTAGGTTATAAAAAAATTGTAATTTTTGTAATTGTCTAATATAAACAATAATGACAATAATGATATTTTTTATATGTAAATTTTAATATTTCATTTGTATATAATTTTTAATAGTTTCTAAGTATTAAATGATGATTAAATATTTGTTCGAAATATAATATTTGTAAAAAAAAAAAAATAATAATAATAATTAAAATTCTACTTTTGTCTAAAAGAATAAAAAAAAAATTTGAATAGAACGAAAAAATTATGGAGAGAAAAAAAAAAATTGCTACGTTAAATTGAAAGACTACAATTTTTTTTTCTTTACATCAGTATTACACAAAAGGTTTAGATAATCATAATAAAATTTCCCTTCATTGAAAGCAAAAATCATGTATCAATTAGTAAAAATATTTAGTAAATTATTTCTCAAGTAATAGTAGTAGTAGTCGTTACTCGATTAGAAAAAAAAAATTATCCCCAGGGGATTTTATAATAATTCAGTTAATTCTCAAATGTAAATATATTTTAACTCAAGAAAGTTCAAAGGTGGATACAATATATTCGTAAAAGATTGAATTTCTTTAAAATATATTTCTTTAAAATATATTTCTTTCTTATGTAAAAAAATATATATAACAAAAATATTACTCGAGAAATTTCTAATTTTCAATATTTCGAATTTAATTTTTTCCTTCTTATAACAGGAAACTTTATAGTTGATAAACATTTATCTCCTATTTCCAATCCTGCAGTAATAATATCACCAGCAACAATTGGTCCAACTCCTGAAGGTGTACCTAAATTCAATTTTATATTATTGATTTTTTATATAACTAAAAATAAATGTAAAATCAATAAATAAACAATAAATTTAAATACCAGTTAATATCAAATCTCCACTTTCAAGTTTCATGATTGAACTAACATATTCAATTAATGTGGGAATATTAAATATCATATCTTTTGTATTACCTTTTTGTTTAATATTATCGTTGACCTAATTAGAATAATAGATTATTATATATTATTATTAATATGCCAGATATTATCAAGTCTTTTAAATATTAGAATAAAAAACATATACCTTTAACCATAAATCAACATTTGTTGAATCATTAATTTTCTCTTTAGGAATAAATTCTCTAAAAAATAAAAATATATATATGAAAATTTTATGGTGGTGGTTTGGAAAAAAAATAACGTACCCAATCGGAGTAAATGTATCAAATCCTTTTGCCGCACTCCAAGGAAGCCCTCGTTTCTTAACTTCTTCCTTATTTCATTTAATTTAATTTAATTTTGTTTTTTATTTTATTTAATTTTTATTCATTTTTTTAAGAGAGAAAGTAAACATGAAATAAATAAATAATATATCAGTATATATATATATTTATATCACATACTTGTAAGTTTCGAGCTGTTAAATCTATTCCAAGCGCATATCCTATATACATATATACACACACATATACATAGCGTATATTATTATTTTATAAATTTTCTTTCAATAAAAGAAATACATTATTATCATATTTTTTATATCAACAAACTAACCAGCAATATAATTAAACGCATCTTCATGTTTAATATCTCGACCTGGATTTCCAATAATTACTCCTAATTCAACTATACAAAAAAGATACAATATTTTTATTTCTTATTTCAACTTTTTTCTTTTTCATTTATTTCATTTATTTCATTTATTTCTTTATTTATTCATTTTTCATTCATTCATTCATTTATTTATTTATTTATAGCATTTACCTTCATGATGAACTATAGAATTTCTAGGTATCTCTATATTTCCACCACCTTGTAAATATGAAGAAGTTGGCTTAAGAAAAAAGAATGGTTCTTTTGGTACTTCATTTCCTAATTCTTTAGCATGTTCTCTTTTGGTATCAATTCATTATTAAATTTTATCATCATTAAATCATTATTAAATTATAACTGAATATTAATAAATAAATAAAGTTTTTTAATTATTACAAATAATAATAATATTTTTAAATTACATGTAGTTACGTCCAATGCCAATTATCTTTTTTCCTACACTCACAAAATTACTCATTTTGTTTGAAAAAAAAAAAAGATGCGAGTAATTCCCCTACTTATGGTAATAACGAGACAATTCATGTGATTTTATAACATCGTGTATCAATAAAATTGATTGAATGTATTGGCTAATCAAAAACCGATTCTAAAAAATAATTCTTAAGAAAAATTCATCGATAACGATTTTACATGAGCGTATGCAATTTCAGATAGAAAGTAATTTAAGATAAAGTTTTAGATAAAGTATATTCAATTATATTTGAATAAATAAATAAAACGACAATAATACTAAATTCTTACAAGCATGACCAATATTTATTTATCATAACTGTAATCAAAGAATTCAAAAATTATTTGATCCAAAGATACAAAAAGGATCGTGGATATATTATTTAGACCACATCAGTTTAAGTGATCTAAATTACTATACATTTATTTCAATTATCATTATTTTATTTATTATTCATATCATTTAAATCGACATATCTTAACTTTTTAAAAAAAAAATTCTATAATATTGAAATAGATTTTTAAATACTTGCATGAAAATCAATCGCATCCTTAAAAATAATATTTTTATCTTGTAAATTTCCAGGATCATATCATATTATTTTATTATCATATCCATTTCACTTTCGGTTCTTTTTGCTTTAATATCATGACTTTAACATAATTTTTGATCAGTTATTGTCCGTTCATGTGATTAAATCTCATATCACTTCTCGCAATTTTTTTTTTATAATGACTCATGTGATTACTGAAATTTCAAAACGCGTCATAATGCATCGCGGTAGTACAATCATATTTTGGTTTACTTTTTGATTCATTAATTTCTCTCTTTCACAACTCTTTTTACACCTCTTTTCACATCTTCAACTTGAAATAATTTCTCTTTCACAATGCTTTTTACACCTCTTTTCATATTCTCAACTTGAGATAATTATGGACAAAAGATAAATTTCAAGAAGTGTTGTTTTCTGGTATATAATAAATGTTATCAATAGTAATAACAACTATAACATCAAAATAATAACTATAATATCAATAATATTAGTGGTAGAGCTAATAAAAACAACAATAATTATAACAAAATAAAAGGCAGGAGAGCTTTCATCCTTAACAAAAACTATAAATCTCACTGTATTGAATTTGTATTTAATTTTAATATTGAATTAATATTTTTAACAATCCTAATTGATAAAATTATTGATTTATTTCATAATATACATATATACAGATCAAATACAAAAGAATTGCTGTACTGAAAAAGAATTTCAATTTTAGTTGATTTATAATATAAAGTGAATTATATCCATCCCAAAAATAATGTGTTTTGTTTTTTAGACTATACTCAAGTGATGTATGTTTTGTTTTTTAGACTACATTAGTGGTATAATAGCGAGTCTAAATTAGACTCGCTATTATACCACTTAGTGCAGACTATAACCCACCCGAGAGTGACGTGCGTTTTGCTTTTTTAGGCCGCACTCGAGTGATATGCATTTTGCTTTTTAGGCCACACTCGAACTGACATATATCGGGTCGCTATTATACCACTTAGTGTGGACTATAACCCACCCGAGAGTGATGTGCGTTTTGCTTTTTTAGGCCGCACTCGAGTGATACGCATTTTGCTTTTTAGGCCGCACTCGAACTGACATATATCGGGTTGGCAATTCGCGTGTAGTCTGATGACAAAAGTTGGCCACATGGGTAAAAAAATATATCTGTTGATGCATTCAGTCACGTGTCGTCATTTGTGAACCCGGTATGAGGCCTAATTTTTTCAAATAATATAAGTAAAATGCATATTCTATAGTATCATTTATATCTAAAGAAATTAATTCTTCATCACTTTGAAGAAATTTTATAAGCTTTGCTTTTACGTCATTTTCAATTTTCTGCCAATTTTGATTAATACCGTCTTGAGAACTCATTTTGTATACCACATAGAATACTTAATAGAAAAAATAATATTATCGGATACATGTTGTCAAGTATATCGTGAAAATGCTATCAGGTTGCTATCAAGGAATACTATCGACTATGCTATATACACATTATCAGGTATATAACTCCCATTTTTCTTATAATATATTACTGAACTTATATATCCTGAAAACATACCATGGGAATGGGTAGGCTTCTTCATTTTTTCTTATAATATATTACTGAAGTTACCTACCCTGAAAACATATCATCGAAACAGGTATATAATTCCCATTTTTCTTATATAATATTACTGAAGTTATATACCCCAATCATATACCCGAAAACATATCATCGAAACGGATATATAACTCCCATTTTTCTTATAATATATTATTGAACTTATATACCCCAACCACATACCCAAAAACATATGAACTTATCTACCCAAAAACATACTATTAAAATGGATATATAACTTCCATTTTTCTTATAATATATTACCGAAGTTATATATCCAAAGTATTCACTTACCGAAATCGTGTTTCTCCGCATCCATCTCACTAAAACCTGATGCATCTTTTTTTTGATATCTTGTATTTGATACGATAAATTAATTTAAACTTTTTCAAACTATATTGCAATGATATAATCGAACAAAGATTGATACACACCAATAAAAAAAATGAAAACATACAGCGCACAAGAGATCCGGTACAGGAGCGGGGACAGTGTAGAAGGGGTTCAATCTCGTAATGATATTGTGACTGAATTCGATAACGAGATGACCGCCGTACTTCAACAAAGCCTATCCGTCAAGCGATCCATACATTTCATACCTACGGATGTGGGTAATGAAGCTGAATATATAAAAGGAGTATCTACTTACATTTTACATATTAGTGGTGCTTTAATTAATGGGCAAAAAGCAATCGTGAATATTACAGGTATCAAACCCTTCTTTGATATAGAAGTACCTG
>CAJVPK010001166.1:0-14372 GCA_910592015.1 Diversispora eburnea
TTTATAATCTTTTTCGTCATTATCATTTTCTGTAAATGTTCCATCTTCAAACAGTCCCTGCTGATAATTTGTTGATCAACTCATTTTTCCTGTGAGACATAATCGAGTTTTGAACCCATGAGTAAAATCAAATCGGTCATTGAAAATATTTATTATTTGCTCTCTAAGTACTCCAAGAGTATTGATTGGGTCTTGTGCGTATATGCTTTCTTTTCCTATCTCAACTTGGTAATGATTGTCTAATAATTCACATCCTAAACTAATAATATCCATTTGATGAAATTGCGAAATAGGTTCTAATATTCCTAATGCTTCAAGGTATTCTCTTTCAACCTCTGGAGATAAGTTAGCCTCTGAATGACTGCTTTCACCAATTTCTGAGGAATCAAATAACCCCAATGCATCGAGATATTCTATTTCTGGATCGGGTGGTGGAACTGGATCTTGATTTGGTAAATCTTGTGGACGGCATGGATTTCTTGTACTAGCATAATGTGTTCTAAGTTTTTGGGGTGTTGAATATGTAAACACACAGCTTTCACATGTTCGATTTTGTTTACGAGTCATTGATAAAAATATTGGTTTTATATTATACTTATAAAAAATCTTTTGTTCAAATTTAAATTTTACCTTATATAAAAATACCTACTAATATATAAAATTGGTTAGAGTGTTGTCCTAATTTTTAGTACACGAATTTTAGTACCATTGTTATATATTCTAGTTATAAAATTGGTTAGAGTGTTGTTCTAACTTTTTTGCGATATATCACTATATATAAAATTGGTTAGAGTGCTGTCCCAACTTTTTTCGTTATATCAATATATATATATAAAATTGGTTAAAGTGTTGTCCTAACTTTTTTACGATTTTTGCTATCAATGATAATAATAAAACTTTAAAATATACTGTTATAGAATATTGAAAATGTGGTTAGAGTGATGTCCTAACTTTTTGATTAGAGTGTTGTTCTAACTTTTGGTTAGAGTTGTACAAAGGTTAATAAGAAATTGAGCGTGTTATAGAATAGTAATTTTTTTCGTTAATGTAAATAAAGATAAATCGTGAAATTATTAAATTGTAAATAAACATTGAATTGATATAAATCTTGGTGATTAAAAATAAAATGAAAACCAAATAGCTAACTATGCTTCGCTTCGCTCTGCAACTGTTTTGCATTCACCCTTTGGGATTCATGCTTCACAGAAACAGAAGACTAAATAAAGTTTAGAAGAGAATTAGAATAGTAAAGAAAATAATATTAAATTTAAGCTTGTTGATGCATGTCACAGTCAGCTTCAGGACATTCGTCCTTTAGCTTCCTGTTCCTTTTTTTTATAGCAAGCAAAGTAGTAATATGAAGATGTGGCCAAAAAAATAAATCAGACCTCATTTGTGTGTGGCGAGAAAAAATTAAGCAAAATGGTATAAAAATCGATATACAGAAAAAGCTTTCCAGTGTGGCGAAAAAGGTAAAATGCTATACATATTGCGGTTAGGTTTTCTGTCCCAATTCTCTCATAAATATACTACTACTACTATCAAATATCTAATAAATATATTGGTTTTACCGAATATCAAATATCTTTCAGATATCCAATAGATAAATAATATAAAATTTTAAATTAACTACAATTGTAACTACAAAAACTTTTTAATTTTATAATTAAATTATTAATATATTACTAATTAAACTTGTAGATAATAAAAAAATGTATATATACTATGGAAATATTAATTCTATATCATTAAAATTGAGAGAATTATTAATATTTTAATTTATAAGGCCATTCAAAATTTGGTCACTTATAATTCTCTTAATTTTAAAGAATTATATCTAATATTTTTACAGTTAATACATATTTTTATTATCTATAAGTCAGCTTAATAGCATTTTACAATTAGATTATATAATTAAAAACTTTTATATGTAGCTACAATTGCAAATTATTTTTAATTATATTTTAATAAATTATATTAAGATACCTGATAATCTTATATTTTTATAAAATCAGATAATTGTGATCATGGTTACATATTAAAGTTATTAATTATATAATATAATTATAAAAATGCTACTGAGTAAACTCATAAATAATAAAAAAATGTATTAACTGTAAAAATATTAGATTTAATTTTTTAAAATTAAAAGAATTATAAATAATCAAATTTTGAATAGCTTTAAGAATTAAAATATTAATAAAACTCTCAATTTTAATAATATAAAACTAATAGTTCTACAATAAATAAGCACTTTTATTGTTTACAAGTTTATTTAGTAACATACTGACAATTTAAAAAATTTTATATGTAATTACAATAATAGTTAATTTAAAATTTTATATTATTTACCTATTGAATATCTGAAAGGTACAGTATTCAATATTCAATAAAACCAACACACTTATTGGATATCTAATAGGTACTTAATTTAGATACAAAATTTGATTTTTTGATCTGTGTATTTTATTAATTAAATTTTATAAATTTTTATTATATAACTAAATTTAAAAATTAAAGTTAATTTAAAATAAAATTTATTATCCTGTGTCACATCTGTCAAATATTAATTTTATTAAAAATTTCATGAATTAAAATTTTTTAATATGTGAAAATTATATTTGTTATCTCTTATTTGTTACCAATAAAATCCATATACTAACTTCAAATGTATTAAAAATAAAATCCTTAAAAAAATTACAAATTTCAAACTAGATGTATTCAGGTAAAAAAATTTTTAATAAGAAATCAATAATTGAATATTAATTTAAAAATTTATTTTATTATAATTTTATAGAATAAAAGTAGAGTATCTATTTTTTTTTATACAAATACTTTAGATTCTTATAAATTTAAATTATTTATAATTAAAAAATTATTTAATCTTCATTACTTTAAAAATCTCAACAGATCAGTTTTTCCAATTATTTATTGTGCTAATTCTAGAGCATAAATGTATACAAATATATTTGTTGGGTGACTTAATTATTTCAATAATTATTTTTATATAATAAATAGAAAATTATATTTCTTGTTAATAATGTAGGTTTTTATTTTAATATAAAAAATTACAAAAAGAAAATTCTAATAATTCTAGTGAAAATGAATCTGATAATAAACAAGAATCAAATCAAAATTTCAACAAGAATAAAAGAACAATTCAAAACTTTTTCAATATTAAACTTAACCATTTATATGAATTATTTTATAGTTTTAAAGCAAAATACAAACAAGAATTTTGTAAACATTTGATTTGACAGTTTGATTCTGGAATTGTAACAAATATCATCTGTAAGAGTTTCACTCTTACTGGTATCATTATTTTTGTTGTACTGAAGAGAATCTCACTGAAGGACAAATTGTTAATTTGATATAATCTGAAGAAAATGAAGAAAGTGAGAGTGATAGTGATGATGATGAAATACTTCCAGTATCAGTTAAAATTAGTGGGTTGGAAACTTTTATTAAATATTTTAAACAGCAAATATTTTTTTCTGATTTTTTATAATTACACTTGTACAAAATTATATATACAGTATATATGTAACTATATAAATAAAACCTTAGCATAAGAACACCTCGATACAATCATACCCTTAGATGGTCCCGAAGGGTGTGATTATAGAGGGGGTTCACTGTATCGTTTTAGTGTGTTCAAAAAATATACTGTACGTACTTTTTTTGTTATATGATGATCATGAGACATATAAATTATTCCTATTCACGTTGGTTCACATTAATTCGCATTGAATTGTTTGAGTAACATTGAGTAACAGTAATAGTAATTTATTTATATTAATATATATATAATCCTCCGAATTCTGCCTTCCCAAAACAATGAACAATAAAAAAAAGCAACAAGAAACGAAGAAAGAAATGAAAATGAATGAAAAAAAAGAATGAATGAATGAATGAATAAAAGAAAGAAAGAAATGAAGATTGAAAAAAGAAAGAAATGAACAAACAAAAAAAATTAAGTTTCAAAAAATACATGCAATACGTGTAACACGGCCCTTTCGAGTTTTAACACGTACAAAACAAATATTAAACAATCCGCAAGAAACAGTAACTAAAAACAGTATTAACAATTACGTATTTAATTTACATTATTTATTATTATATCATCATCATTATATCACGCTTTTTAAATTTTTAATAATTATTTATTATTGATGTCCAAATGAATAATTGTCACATGTGGTATGTACAAGTATAGGATGGTTGGTTGAATATCTTTTTTGTTGGACAAATTTACCAAATCTAGAAATTTTCTTTTTTTTTTAAAAAAAGACGAGAAGTTTTTTGGGTGCGCCATTTTTTTTTAAAAAAAAAAAAAAAATTTGGCAATATATATCACTCTGAAATAATTAGTTCTTCACTTTGTTTTAAAAAAAAAAAACTTCATAATCATAATAATAAAATATTATTCTTATTATTATTGGTTAACTTTACTTTTGGTACTTTGGTTAATACGTTGTTCAAATTCATTCAACTCTCATCACTTTATATTATATATTATATTATTTATTTATACAGCGTATATGTATACGTTATATGATTAGTAACTTTTTTCAACCTCACGAACTATTATAGTTATTAGAAGTTATTCGAGAGATTCAAACGATTTAAGTAAAAGGGTTCACAAGTGATTCAAACAAAGTTTATTCACGGTTATTCGCAATTATTATAGGAAATGGGAGGGGTAGTTTCAAGTTTTCGAAGAAAGTCAGAAGACAATTATGAAAAAATCTTATCAGAATTAGATGAAAATATTCGACAAGCGGAAATTCGATTAAGAGAAATAAGAATTCGAGAACGAAATGCCGTAATTATTTTAATAGTATATTCATTAATAGCGTACGCAACTTATGTAATTGGATATTGGTATTTCGTATATATGTCAAATGAAGAAGAAGGATGGGATTTATTAAAATTGGCACCAGTATTTACGGGACCATTTCTTATTGTGATTGGATATAAATTTGAAACTTTATGGTTTAGAAGAAAAGAGACAAATGAACAAACTCAACTTGAACAACTTAAAGCAAAACAAAAACTTAAGGTAGAAGAATTAAAGAAGAAAACGGGATATTATACAACAAAAACTTTAGTAGAACGATATGATCCTTCCAATAAAGAACAACAACAAATAGCATTATTATCAAAAGGACAAAATGGATTACGATCAGGAGGAAATATTCGACCTAATCAAATGATGCCATCAACATCATTAAAAAAGAATATGAAATCAATTGATGGAAATATTAATAATAATCATAATCATAATAATAATAATGAAAATAATATTAAATCAATTGATGGAAATAATAATATTGATAATAATAACAATAATAATAATAATAATCATAATAATCATAATAACAATAATGATGAACGTAATGAAAATAATATTGATAATAATAATAATAATTCTTCATACTATTATTATGGAAATAGTCCAAATTCGATAACACCAATTCAAAGGAAATGGTATGATAAATTAGTTGATGTATTGGTTGGGGAAGATGAACAAAAATATGCATTAATTTGTCAAAGTTGTTATACTTGGAATGGATTAGCATATCCAACAGAATTTGAAGATGTTCAATATTTTTGTAAAAATTGTAATCATTTTAATCCATCTCGAAGAAGTCAACAGAATAATAGTAATAATAATAATAACAATAATAACAATAATAATAATAATAGTAATATTGGTGGTGTTAATTCTTCTACTTTACCTTCTTCATCTTCACCATCATCATCTCTTATCAATAATATCAAATCACCTGAAAACGATAATATGAATAATATGAATAATGGAATGACTAATTCTACTACTTCCATCACTTCTTCATCCAATCCCACATTATCACCTTCTATTATTAATTCTACCGCAACACAAAGAAGGCGAGGTCGTTCAACTACACCAAAACCAATGGTTGAGAATAATAATGATATCGATTATGATGATGATGGAGTAGCAGTTAGTAAAATATTAGCATCTAGATCGAGTAGTAGGAAGAGTCGTAGTAGGAATCGTCAAAATAGGGTGGGAAATAGTGATGATGATATTAAACCATATAATCTTAGCGAAGAAGATATTAATGATCGAGAAGAGTAATAATAAAAGAAGATTGAACGAGAAGAATTAAAGAATGAAAAGATGAGCGATAAAAAAGACGAGTGAGTAGGTTAGTAAAAGAATATGAATATTTTAAATATTCTTAATATTTTGGTATTTTTGAATATTATATTTTTTTGAAAATATTTTATATTCAATATTTTTGTAATATTTTCATAGGAATTATTATTTTATTATATATTATTTTATCTTATTATTTTATTTTTTTTCACTTTTTTGAGAATTTGTTTTTTTTTTGATTTTTGTCGAATATTAGGTTTTTTTTTTCATATTTTATATTTATATGAAGATAACAAACTTTTATATATTAATATATACACACGCACAAATATAAGAGAAATAAAAAAAAATATATATATATATATGTGTATATATATACATACATACATGCATACACATCAAGTACAGAAATACATAATTTATTTGTTATAGATTATTATTATTATTATTATTATTGCTGTTCTGTTATTATCATTTATTAAATTAATAATAATGATTTCAACATACTTTTGAGAGTAATAAATTTATATCACCTTTCGGTCTATCACTTGATAATTCCGAAATCCATAATGCATAATTACTAGCATATCGTTTTTGTGAAATTAAATTATCGTTATTAATACTATTATCATTACCATTATCACTGTTATTATCATTATTATTATTATCATCATTATCACTATTATTATTATTATTATTATTATTATTATTATTATTATAATGCATCGTGTCAATTTGCTGTATACAAAATTTAGAAAATTTTAATTCATTTTGTTCATTTGGCCAAGCTATTAAAATTTTATCATCTAATTCCTTTAATTCCTCTAACTTGGGAATATTATTAGTAATATTAGTAATAGTAATAATATTAATCAATCCCATCAAATCCAACCATTTCCAAATAAATGAAAGAAATCTTAAATGATACCATAATGTCTCATGTCCAGGATATCTAATTATTAAATCTTTGATGAATTGTATTTCTCTGAACCATAATAATATTAGATTATTATTATTATCATCACCATCATCTTCATCATTATGATCATCATCCTTTTTTTTATTATTTAAATTTATTCTAGAAATTCCATAGAAATCAGTTATATTAGAATTATACAATTGAATCTTTTTTAATAAACATCTTTGATAAAAATGAAATCCGGAATAATCAGAAATATTTAATTGAATCCAAGATTTCATATTTTTTAATTCTAATTCAAGAAATGATTCGATTATTGATAATAATAATTTATTATTAATATCATCATCATTATTAATGTTATTGTTGTTGTTGTTGTTGATGGGTAATAATTGATTAATTATCCAATTTCTATATGTCCAAGCATAATAATTTTTTGGATATAACTTAACAACTCGAATTATGATATTAATTTCATGTTTCAGATAAGAATTAAAATAATAAATCTTGGGAAATTGAAATAATTGAAGTTTTTGGATTATCCATTTCCTATTATTATTATTATTATTATTATTATTATTATTATTGTTATTGTTATTATTATTATTATTATTATTACTTTATCATTATATTATGTTTGAGTTAATAAATTTTAATAAATAAATATAGTAATATAATAAATAAATATAAATACCTATGATGCCAAACAGTAGAAGATTTGGTATTTTTTGGAAATGTGAGAATTAAATCCAATAATTTTAATTCTTCATTTGGATCAATTATATTATTATTTATTAGTTTTTTTCTATTAATTAATAAAGGTATGTATTTAAAATAAAGAATATATACATATATTTATTTATTTATATGTAATATTTATATGTATTTAAAAAATTTTAAAATTAAAATTAAAAAAAAATATATTTTTTACCTGGCATTAATAGCTGTATCAAAATCAGGATTCAATAAAATTAAGCATCTTGTTGATTGTTGTAACAAGAAATTATTATTATTATCATTATCACTATCAATGTTACTATTATTATTAATGTTGTTGTTGTCAATGTTGTTGTGATAAATTTTCATAAATATTTGATATGCAAATTTAAATATTTCACAAACATATTCTAAAGGGATTCCGAGATTTGATTCAATTAATATAAACGGATAACATTTCTCTTGGGAATTTGTATTTGGATATGGTAATAAACTTATCTCTTCCCTGTGAAAATTTTTAAAAATTTATTATTATTAGGAAATTAATTTTTATTTAGATAAATAAACAAATAAATAAATATATATATATATATATATACATATTAAAACATACAATTGTCGAGTTTCTAAAATTTCGTTGAGTTTTTGATATAGAGTTTTTCCATCCATAATGATGGTTGATGAATTTAAATTATCGTCGTGATACATTTACTACGGATTGACATTTTATCATTTATCTGTGATCGAAAATCACTTATATAAGAACCCCCAAAAAAGTTTTTTTTTCTTCGGTAACAACTTACTGATTATAAAATATTCTATATTGTTATGGTTATTCCTTTTTTTAACCTCTGAATATTTCTTTTGTAAATTCATCAAATGTGATATCAAAAAAAAATGAACTTCATTTTAAATTGTAAATTATGTACTTATTGTTGTATTTTATTTTGCAAGCTTTAATATGTACAACCTAAAAATCAAATAAACAAGTTCAATTTTGTAATACTGAAAAATTGAAACTATATAAATGTAAAATAAAAATATTTATATTTGGGCCATATCCAATTTACTGTCATTTTTGTAACTAAAGAAAATACATATTTAATAAGTATAAAAAATATACTTATTATTTTACTATAAGAGTTTTACCTAAAACTCCTATTTTGTAAATAGGTATGTAAGTGTATTAATTCTGCTTTAACCAGAGGCAGCAAAGTATAAAATAAGTGAATGTAAATTAATTGTGAATAAATTAATAAACAATAAACTATTCTTTATTAGATAAAATACAAATGTCTTATATATATATATTTTTAAAATAAATTGAACATTTTAACTTTTTGAGATTTTTGAAATATCTATTTTATATATAAAATAAGAAAAGTATCTAGTCTAATGTATTTTAATTAAAGAATTTATCTGGGTGGTCAAAAAATTTCAGGTTTTAAGTAAAATAATTTTGTCTTCTAAAAAAAAACATTTTGTTTCTAGTTTATTTCACCTCCACATAGATGGTTTTTTAAAATTATATAAATTTTAATTTCAAGTGCAAGTATAGGTAAAATATGTAATAATAAATAATAATAAATAAATAGAACTTGATCTAAATAGGACAAATCTATTAAATATAAATAAAAATTAATTAATATGTAAGAATCCTCTTACTCCCTTTATTAAATAAAAATACATACTGCTACTGTATATTTATATATTTGTTTCAAAATTAATAATATATAATAATAAATATAAATAAATAATAATAATGTATAATAATAAATATAAATAAATAATAATAATGCATAATAATAAATATAAATAAATAATAGATTTTAGATTATAGACCTATTCCAGAATAATATAAGTATATGAAATAAAATAAATAAAATAATATAAATGTTAATATAAAATAATATAATGGTAATAAAATAAAATACAAGTAGTTATACTAACCATCTAAAATAGATAAACTAAATTAGTACTACCATTGGTCAAAATAGGAAATATCAGACACCTATTATATACCTATTGGGAGTCCAATAGGTATACGATAGGTGTCCGATATTAACAATTATGTAATATATCGGACACCCGATTGGTGAGGTCGAAATGCAGAAGTTTGAACACTTATCAGACCCATATCGGTTTCATATCGGACATTAATATTTTGACATTTTATTCAAATTCATCATTCATATATCGGACATCTGATTTTATTTATTTTTTTTATTGGGTACATATCTTTTATAAATCGGCTATAGTATATCCCTATATATCGAACACAGTATATCTCTGTGTATTGGGTAGTTTTTTTCTCTCTATCGGGTATCTATTGGTACCTTTTATTTATATATATATATATATTTTCACTTTTTTTTATTTGCAAATAATCATAATTTTAATTTATTATAAAAAAAGATAATAAAATAAAATACATTTATTATAAAAAGTATAAAATAAAATATATTATATATGCTATATAAAATAATCTATCTAATTATTTCTTTAATTTTTTTTTGATTTTTTCTTTTTTTTTTTCCTTTTCTTTTTGTTTTTTTTTTACTACTAATTTCTACATCATGATTATTATTATTATCTTTTTATTTTTTTTTTTTACTACTTGTTCCTACTTCATGATCATTATTGTCATCACTACTATTATTATCATCATCTTGATCAGTGATATCTGAATCATAAATTGGAACAATTTTATTTTCCACTTTAATTTTCTAAGTGCTACTATATTTAATATTCAAATTGGAACGTTTTTTAATATTTCGACTTCTGTTAGTGTATGTCGTAGAGATCTGATTTTAGTTTTTGATACTTTTAGCAGTTTGCACATAATATCGATTGCTAGGTTGATTCTTTTGTGCAGTAACTTTTTTAATTATAAAAAATATCATTTAATATCATATCTGATAGGTATAAAAACATTATTACCATTGATTTACTTATTGAATCAGATCGTCACCATTTATCTTTAATAAAAATCAATATTATTATTTTAAGTAAGTGAATAGTAGTGGTGGCAGTAGTGGCAGTGGTAGCAGCAGTGAAGATAGTAGCATCCGTAGTAGCACTAATTCTACTTCTACTATTACTACTACTATTATTATTATTATTATCATTATCATTATTGTAATTATGTAATAATGATAATGTATCATTATTATTATTATTATCATTATTGTTATTATCATTATTATTATCATTATTATTATCATTATCATTGTTATCATGATTATTATCATCATCATAATTATTACGATTATTATTATCATCATCATCATTATAATTATCATGACTATTATCATTGTAATTATCATAATTATCATCATCGTAATCATTATTATAATTATTATCATTATTATAATTATTATAATAATCATCATTACTAATATTTATAATTTCAAATTCTTCTAATAGATCTTGTTTTGTAAATTTAATAAATTAAATTAATTATAAATGAAAATAATATAAATATAACTTGTAAATAGTACCTTCATATTTTTCATCTGTCATTTTCCACTCTTCAGAGTGGAAATTGTTATCATTTAATATTTATAATATATCCTTTTGTAGATATATGTTTAATTTCTCATCACCTCCTTTTAATAGGTATTCTGTTACTTTTTTCTCTTTTTTTTCTTCTATTAAAATAAAATTATATCAATACTGTACCCAACAGTTATATTATTATATTATTATAAAATCTTATCACCACTATTTACATATTCTTCTTCATTCTCCTCAAATTCATTTTTTCATTTCCCTTTACTTTAACCTTCCATTGTCGATGCATAGTTCGTCATCTTGATTGTAGCATTTTTTTGATTTCTGTATCTGATATTATATATTTTTTATTTATTATTTTACTCAATTTGAGCAAAAGTTTTGAAATTATATTGTCACGTTACTCTAGCCACATATATTCTGCTTTTATTGGATATTTACTTTTATATTTTGACTTATAAATTAAAAATAATTCTTTCTATAATTATATAAATTTGTATTAGTTATTCTGTACCCAATTATATATAATATAAAAAATCAAAAAAAAAATTGATTTTACCCTAACTCGCTTATAAAAAATTACATAAAAAAATAAATGATAATGATGACGAAGAAACATCAACATGATGTAATAAAATATTACAAAAAGTATTTCCAAATCCTACTAAGGAAGCAAAACCCCTCCTCGTGTTCGTTATAAGAGCAATCGAAATAATTCTTGATTCCGATAATGGAGATATACGAGTAAGAGACAAAATAATGAAATCAAAAATAAGAAAAAATATAGTAAGTTTATTTAAATATTAATTTATTGATCACGTCAAAAAAAACAAAAAAAAATATTAAATATCATTATAATTTAGGATAAAATCGAAAATGGAATTATCTATATTTCATCATCAGAATCAGAATCATCTTCAGAATCATCCTCAGAATCAGAAAAGGATAATAACGACAATATGAATGAAGACAACGAAGACGTTAGCATAATTTATATTGACTTTAATGAAGAAAACGATATAAATTTGTTTCAAATAGACAAAGACAATAATGATGAAAGTGATATGGAATGAAAATTATTATTTTAAAATTTTAAAAATTCATAACGAATTAATATTTATTAATATATTTCTTTATTATACATGCAATAAAATAATATAGTAATAATTATAATAAATGTAAAATAATAGTTAATAAAGAAAATAATAAAGATTAAAATCAAAAAAATATATAAATTAAATATAAAGAATATTATTTAACATTAAATGCTATAAAAAAACAATAAAAAAAATACAATAAACGTTTATTAAATGACCATTTTTATAGTGTAAAATGAATATTTTGTACTTTTAACATTATTTAACATCATTCTAGAATGCTATAAAAAATTTGTACCATTATGACTAACGATATACGAATGTCGATATATAATGTTATTAATATGAAAAGTTTATTATACGTTATAAAACGGTAATATATAACGTTATATAAATACCAATCATAAAATGTAATACGAACAGAGCGTTCGTATAGTATTCTAGAATGTTACATTCTAGTACATTGGTGTCATTTTAGAACACTATTCGAACGTTCCCTTCGTATAACGTTGTAGAACGTTATATAAAAATTCCTGATGTAATAATATTGTGTTACCAAATAAAATAATTAGAATACCATCCATCCGATATTACTATTTTAGTATCATACACTTGATATTCAAGACAATATCGGAGACCTGAGATAATAATAAAATCATCTCACACCTATTACTATTATATAGGGCGCATGATAAAATTTACAAAATTAATTATCAGGTACTTAGTAATAATCAATCATATTAGATACCTGATATGTTTATTATTTTTTGATAGGTATCCGTTAGGTACCCGATATTATAAATATATCAGGTACCTAATAGGTACTTGATAAATGTCTGATATTTAAATTTTGACCTATGTATGCTACAAAGAATTAAAGGTGTAATTAAAAATAAAGAAAATCCAATAAATTATTAAATTAATATTATCTTTTACTAATATTTAAAAAAAATTTCATATCTATTTTACAATAAAACCATAAAAAATTTAATTTATAATATTTTTTATTTTTTCAAATTATTTAATTAATATGTAATAAAAAATTATAAAATATTGAATATATATAATTTAGAATATATTAATTTTTTATAAATTTTACTTTGAATGATAATTATTCCTTTATTTGAAATTAAATAAATATAAAATTTATATATTATATGTATTTTGTCTTTTTCTTTAAGGTTACTTATAAGTATTTATTATATTTTATTATTAAAAACCTAATTTTAATATGTTACAACTTTTGTTAATCATTTTTGAATTTTATCAATTTCTCAAATACTTCAAATCTATATTGATCATTTTAAAAAATCAAAAAAAAAAAATCTAAAAATAATTATCAATTGAAATCATATATAAAATATCCTTATCCACTAACACAATAAAAATGATATCAAGTACAGTTAAAATTTAACATGTGAAATATCTACTGTAAAAATTTCAGATTTTTAAACTGAGAATTGAGTTTAATATTAATAGTTGAATATTAGATATTTCAAAATTATACTCTAAAGTTTAATCACAAATTATTCTTCCAATTTTCAATATATAAGGTTGAAATTTTTATAAAAGATGTTTCATATTTCAGGCTTCAAAGTAACTTAAAAGCACATTTATTGTTACATTAATAAATAATCAAGTTTTTTACGTATAAACAATTATTACAATTATTTTTGAATTTTTTTTATTTTTTTAAAATTTTATTAAATTTTGATCATTTTTATTCATGTCTAATTGAAGTTAAACTTTTTATTAAGTACTGAGAAAAACGTCAATAATTAAAGTTGTAGATATTATTTCTGGTGTTATCCGTGTAAACCTTCTACAATTTACAAAGACAATGGGGTAAAATAATACTAAAACTAATAATAAAACTAAGTATAACTATAAGAATTATTAATCTTACGATAAAATAATCACAATACAAGGGTTTATGTGTAGAAGGAATTAAGTACGATCAATTATGAAAGAGGCGTATTTA
>CAJVPK010001167.1:0-14351 GCA_910592015.1 Diversispora eburnea
CGTGTGATTCTAAATTATCTAGACGATTGGAAATTTCTAATAGTAGTTTTTCAATTCTATCTAATCTAACATTTTCAGATTCTGATGGTTTGGTGTTATAAATTTTACTTGTTTTATTTTTTGTAGCTTCTGCGTATGTTTTCCCACTAACTTGTTTGCTGAGGATATTAAAATACTTTGGGTTATGTTTTTTATACATTGGACCGAATTTTTCTAACCTCTCAGCTGATTTGATCTTAAATTCTTTGTCCCTGAGTGTTCTTTGGCATGCTGCTGCCAAATGTTCCGTCGATTTACATCTGTGGCATGTTTTGATTGTTAAGTCAATAATCTCGATTTTAAACGCTTCTGTTTCCCACTTAAAAGTGAAAGCTTTGTCTAAATCCTCCTTTGTTGCGAACGAGATGATTGCTTCGTTTTTCCGTCTATTCTGTCTAGTACGTGGCATATAACACGTTTTTGCACCAATTTGTTTAACTTTGGGAAATAATTCTCTACCTGTCATACCATAAGGAAGGCCAATTACTCTGGCTGCATTTTCTCCACGTGACTTAAGATAATCAATTGTTTGATCTATTTGTGTTACTCTAATTGAGTCTTCCCCAATAATAATGCTCCAATTTTCAAGAACCTTTTTCGCCACTTCTTCTTCTTTAAAGAAGACTACTGCAGATTGCCACATGTTATTAGTCCTTACATTCATTCTTTCAATTATACCAAAATTAAATTCTAACTCAGTTTTAATTTCTTTGTTAGTCATATGTATAGGTATGTCCCACAATTTGACTCCATGCATGAGATCTCTTTCAGGATTCCTTTTAAAGATCTGTGCTCTATGCATGTAAGTAGGCTGGTCTGCATCGTTGCCCACATTAGCTTTGTTTCCCTTTTCCATTTCTTCTTTGTTGTCATAATAGGCTGCAATCATTCTATTGTTCTCAAAAATTTCAGATTTTACCAGGACAACATCAGATTCTTTTTTCAAGATTTGTCTAATTTTATCGATTTTATCACCGAGGTTTTTCCCCATTATCTTAGTCGCATATGTCCAAATTTTATACTTGGGAGTTTGAGTGATTTTCCTCCATTTCGTTTGGAAGTCGCTATCTGAATTATAGGATGATACTGACTTGCTATCTTCTTCGTCATTATTATTATTATTATCTTTGGCCTTATTTTTCCCCTTCCTCCTGACTTCTTGCCATTCACTTTCTTTATTATGTTTAGATTCTTCAAGGTTACCTCCAATTACTTGAAAGTTGTTCGCACCCGTATCTGTTTCTTCTTCCATGTCAATAACTTGTTCATATGATTCAGGTTCATTTTCTGTAATTTCGTTATTTGAGATAACTACTTGGGGGATTGAATTACTGCCCGAGGCTATAGCATCGTCATTTTCTTCCTCAGAGGATTCTTTCAATTTATTTTTTGTATTCTGTTTTTTAAGAATTTGCTTATTGCCAATAGGATCAAATTTATTTTTATCTTGTGTTAAGTTTCTAGAAGTGGTGCCATAGTTGACACCTTTCCTTCTAGTTCTAACGAATGAGCTATTGCTCATACTTGTCAGTTAGTTTACTGAAAACTAATGAAATAAAAACTAAAAAAATAAAAAACAATTTCGAAATAATTTTACTGTGTATTTTAATAAAATTAAATTTTTTGGGAAAGAGTTTTTTTAAATCACGAATAATAATTCATATTCAAGATACAAGTTCTATTCTGAATAAGGAAATAGAGCCTTTATCACCTTTACCTGATAAAAATTTTCTTAAGTTAATAGAGTTATTTTATATTCTGTATAAAAAAATTTTGAAACTTATGGTCTATTTGATGTCGATATCGATTAATATCTTTGTTTAATCAATGTAGCTAGCTGAAAAAAAATAAATATAGCAGATAGATAGGTTGACTTGTTTTCCTACATTAGGTAAATATAATTCATTAAACGAAAAAATATTATGTGATATCGCTTTATATAACTTGATAATTAATTTTTCTTTTTTACCCTGCGACACTATTTCGGGTATATACCGGCCTTACACACGTGCTTATCATCCGATTCTGAACTAGATGTGGAAGAACCACTTATATCGGAAGTATCAGAATTAGAGTAAGAAGAAGTGAATTCGTAGAATTTATCAACATTATTTTTAGTAACATACACTATAACCCTTCTCCTTTTCTTATTGACGAGATTTTTAATACGGAGAGTTGTTCTTGTCCAAACATTGGTTACAATTTCAGGTATGTATATTTGAAGCTCATTATCATCATATTTGTGACCATAAAACCAATTATTACCAAGTAATATATAATTAGGTAATTTAGAGTTATATTTTTCAACTAGCACTTCGGTTGGTATGGTAATAAATTTTTTATTATTAAGTTGAGCATTATTTTTTATATTAGAGGTGAAGGTAAGTGGGATTACGGCTAACCCAAGTGGGGCTGTAGTTTCTTCTCTAACGAATTTACTATCTTTTTCTTTGAGAGTCAACTTTTTGCTAATTTTATCACCGATTCTCTTGAGGAGTTTATCAGTACATATAGATAGTCCAAGAAAACCTGGTTCAAAATGACAATTAACTTTTTGACCCTCTACTTTAGCTTTGATTATTTTCGCTTTCATGATAATAATTTATATTTTATATTATATATCTTTGCCGAAAAAAAGTTAACAATAAATATTTATCCATTCTAAAGCCCTTGTCATGAATGATGAGTAGCTCAAGCAAGACTATTTAATAAATTAATTCATTTTGAATCAGTCAATTCTGATGATACTCTAATTGCAGAAATAAGATCTGTTACAGTTAATGTATTGGTTAAAACTATTCTATTAGGTCTACCGGTAAAGATAACGCTTTGACATATCCTTAATGGATCTGGAATAAGTGGAGGTAGATCAGAATCTGAGAATTTATCATCAGAATCAGTATCTGGATATTCGATTTTAGCTGAAAGCTTGCTCACGCTAATTTTAGAATTAAGTTTTTTCATCACTTCTTCGCTAATCCCTACACATCTCTCCAAACTAAGATATTTCAAATTAGTACATTTGCGAGCTATTTTCTCAACAGCTTTATTACCAATTGAACAATTACTAAGCTCAAGATGTCTAAGTTTTAAACATGAGCAAGCAATTTCAGTGATATATCGATTAGTAAGACATATACATGAATTAAGACTCAGATGCTGTAGTTTCAAACAAAATCTCGTAATTTCTATAATAGGTATATTAGAAAAACCAACACTTCAATCAAGAATGAGAGTACATATATCTGGGTATGAGCATAGAATCGTACTAATCAATACATCTGAGATTTTCAAACCTTTTAATCTGAGATATACCATTTTAAAGCAATAGGTTAGTTTTATTTTTCCACACATAACTTTTTTAAAATTTATCAATTGCCAGATAAGAGTTCGAGGTATCTTTCGACCATGCCAACTCCTCTTATAATCATTTTCTGTAAAAAACTCAACGCGACGTTATAGAATAGGTACACTGCAGTGATACCAAAGGCGGTTAACAAATAAAGCAGGATAGAGGGATCGATCGATTTCTAAAAAATATAAGATCTGTTCTAGCAATTCTGGTAAATTAAAAATATTTAGACCCAAAGTGTCATGATTCTTTGAATTGCCTAACGGTCTGTTCCGCAATAGCTGCGTCATTCTTAAGTTGTATATTATTATATATCTTTAATCAGAAAAAAGACACATGTTCAGATAATTATGCATTTTCTTACTTATCTGGTAAGTCTTTCCAATGTGCTTAACCTCTCTATTAGCTTATCCAATGGAAGCTCTAATTCGCATCTTCTGGCTTCTATCTGATTATCGGGTGACAATTCACGAAGAAAGAAATATCTAAGCTGTTCTCCATTGTATTTGGCTAATTTGTCACATTTTTCTACTTTCCTGTAATATTCTATTATTGATTCACTATCTTGTCTTAAACCTCCAAATTGAAACTTTTGCATATTGGCGGGTCCTGATGAAATTCTATTCAAGTGATCAACTATTACATTCAGAAGTTTTTTAAATCCGAACTGGATCATATCTTTTTTATTTTCTAGTAATAGACCATTGAAGAATTTTTTCTTAAGGTCTTGGTTATCTAAGTCGATATCCAATACCGTAGCATATAACTTTATTTGATTGAAGTATTCATCCACAGACTTATCAAGTTGTATAGGCGGTGGAATATCTTTAAACTCTTCGGGTTTGAAAACTGGAAAATTTGAATATGATCCCAATTAATTAATAGTATCCTTTGAACCATAATCTGAAAAAGATCCTCGCATTGTTTATTTTAAGAATATATATATATATAATGTATTTTTTACTTCGTATTAATAAATAATTCCTTATTTACAATGACTGAAGATAATATCAAGCCTGTTACAAAAGAAACAATTGTTAAAGATAATATCAGCAGAGCTGACATGGCCAATCCTATCTTGTACCAAGAATTACGTGAAAATATCAAAATGGTAATCAAGTCTTTAACAGAGCAACAGAATACTATCATGGCGATATCCAGTATTCGTAGACAAGTAGAGAATAAAAAAATCCAGATTTCTCTCTGCCAATTACTGGAGATAGTTAAACCTGAGATTCATCAGGATATTATAAACTCGATAGCAAACTTAAGTATTACTAAACAATGATGCAAGATAGTCAAAAAAAAGATCATTCTTAGCGATCCTCCGTCTTCATCCGTATCTGACTCTGACTCTGATTATTCTAGCATCGATGAGAGTGAAATACGTATGCAAACTCTCGAAGCAAAGAAGCATGATTAGTAAGTATATAGATCAATAATTAATTCTCATCATAAAAATGAAACGGTCTGGGGCTGTCTTTTTTTCTGATATAGGTAATGATCCCATGAAGCGCAATCTGAATTTAAAAATAAACCAATACAATATAGTAAATATCGAAATGGAGATTTGATTACCTATAGCAAATTCGGATTACTTTATTTCTAATCTTGAACATATCAAAAATAAAAATGGTAGAATTTCAAAAGGAAGTATCCATAAAGGACATGGTTATGCAGTAACAAATATTAGTAGAAATAATATTTATGGATCTATTAATATTCATAGACTAGTTGCAGAAGCATTTATCCCAAATCTGAAGAATAAATATTTTGTTAACCACATTAACGGTATCAAAACTGATAATTGGGTGAATAATCTGGAATGAGTGACTCCCAAAGAGAATGCCAATCGCAAAATATTTTTCAATTCTGCTGGTCATGGAAGATCTCGAAAACTTGTGCAAAAAATATTAAATGGATATATTATTCAGATTTGGGATTTGGCAAAACTCACAGGTATTACACTTAATATTAGTAGAAGAAATATTGCCACGTGTTGTAGAGGAAAATGAAATATGGTTGGTAGATGGGCTTGGATGTATTATGATGATTATATACAATCTGATCCTAATGAAGAATGGAAAGAAATAGAATTTGATTCGCAAAAAATTCAAGTATCCTCTTTAGGTAGAGTCAAATTATTAAATGGTATAATTACACAAGGCTCATTAAGTGGAAGGTATTTTCGGGTCAGTAGTAGATATCAAAAATATATAGTTCATCGTTTAGTAGCAACGGTCTTTTGTCTGAAAGAGCAAGGTAAAAATTATATAAACCATATTGATGGAATCTCCACTAATAATAGAGTTTCGAATCTTGAATGGTGTACACAAAAAGAAAATATGCAACATGCTGTATGTCTTGAACTTTGGAATGGTTACAAACGTACAGTTAAGCAAATTTCTGATAATGGAATTACTCAAGAATTTCTTTCATTAAAAGAGGCAGAGCATATAACTGGAATCAAAAGTCAAAATATTGGTGCAGTATGTCAAGGTATTAGATCTCAAGCTGGAGGGTATCGTTGGGAATATACAATACACAATAAAGATTGATTTGTTTAATTACTAATCTATTAATCTGTATCATAGATTTGAAATGGTCTCACCTGATCTGGAGATTGATTTTTTCTGCGATAATTTACTACAACATAATTTTGTACTGGAGAAGCATGGTTATCAGAGCTGTGGCGTAGGGCTTCCCCAGTAATTGTATAAGCATGGGCTATATTTTTCGCTCCATTCGTTACTACAGTATAAACTGCTCCTAATTTACATAAGTATTTAGGAACTAAATCATAACCTTTTAAAAATCTATTGAACCATTTAGCTCCTGGCTTACCTGGGTCCCCCATTCGATCAGAAGATATAGCATTCTGTATTCAGGTTAGTAATTCTTTGGCTCGTTCTTGATTCTTTTCCATAGATCTAAATTTTCTAGGGATATCTGGTTAACCCCTGTTCTTTGCATAACCTGTTACTCCAGCATCTGTAATACGTAAAGTTATAAGTTCAACAGGGTGAATACAAAGCATCACCATAACATCAACAAGAGCTTGATAATTGGGTGAGGTTTTTAAATCATACGCATCTAATCTTTCTTTGACTGATTCTAATGTAAATTCATCTGGATAATCAATGGTTTTAGCCTTTTTCTGATTGTCTATTTGAATTTTGTTAGCATCTTCTGTAATATCTGAAAATTTCGTGGCCTCGATAATCTGAGGTTAAATACCAATATTTCTTAATTCTCTCCGAAGCCGTGAATGATGTGATGAACCAGCATTGGCATTTAATACTGATAGGGTTAAGGCATAAATTTCAGCTCTTATATCCCTAATACTAAGCTTATCTTGTAAAAACTGATGTGTCATTTCTCCAATAGTTTCTTGTAGGACCTGATTAGAAATAACAATGTTTACTGTAGAACAGGGCACGTTCTGCTTGGTCTTATTTTCATTTTTCTGGATAGAGAATAATGCATTTATTTGATTCTCACTAAACCCATATCTATTCTGCAAGATTCGTTTTGCTATCTCTCTGATAATCTCTTCTTCCAAATTTTTTGGAGGTAAAGCTATAGCTATTCTGCAACTATCTTTGACGATATTTATAGTTTTATTAACCCCGTTTCTCTGATTAGGTATCAATATACTTACCTGCTCACTACTAAATTTAAAGCCATCCCGAAGACGTCTTCGTGCTTGACCCCTTTTTCTATCATCCGTAAGGTTTTTGAGAAACTCAGAGGTATATTGACTAAGTTCAGATGGGTCAGTTTTGGAGCTGAGATTGTATTTCTCAACGATTTTTGTTGCGATAGCTAACATGGTTGAATGTTATAGTAAGTCGAGTAGGTTATGAACAATTCTTTAGGTTGTATACACCATAAAATATATTTTTTCAAATCGAAATTAATTATCTCGGGTCAGTATAGCTATGCCTAAAAATTGAATGGGTCGTGGTTAATGTAATTCTATCAGAAAATAGATGTGAATAAGGCACGAGTTCGGCTAAAGATTATGGAATCCGTAGCTCTGCGAAATAAGATTGTGTAAAATATAGCAGGCATCAAGGAGGATATAGCTTCGCTTAAGGAAATCCTCGAAAAAATAATTGATATATATCAGGTATATAGTACACATCTGTTGATTTGAAATTTATCAATACATAGAATATAACGAAAAAATTTATAGCTTCGAGTTGTGAAGACTTAGGCTATAATCAGGCCCTTAGGGGCGACTTTACAAGTCATGATGTATAGTATTTTATTTTTATTTCTTAGTACCTTGTGCTTGCTCCGTTAATATAATTTTCGAATGGTGATGGTGGAATCAAGAGTCCTTCTTCTTCCCAATGCACATATCCACCACGTATCAATTTATTATATATTGGTCCATCGATTGCAATTATACGATTCGTTTTGGGGTTATATATTTTTGGTTTCCTCGAACGCCCAGCTAGTTTGAATAATTGCTTAGCGGTAATTGTTTCTTTATTATATTCCAGCTCTTGGGTATACATTTTATACATTTTATACATTTTATACATTTTATACATTTTTGTGTAGTATCGGTGTGATATATAGTATCAATATATATTAGTTTGTTAGTTCTATCTAAAAACTAACTGGTACCTTCTAAAATTTAAGGAACAACCAAATTGAAAGTCTTGTACTTATGGGGAAGAACTATAAACTCCTTAAAAGAACCGTTGAATGGATGTTAACAATAATACCCATAACAACACCAATGCAGACGCTTTATCCCGCATTAAGTATTAAGCAAGACAAAATACACAGGAACTCGAATACGCAGCAAGATTGCAAAACCTTTCAGAAATGGATACGAATAATTACAATCAAATAATCGAATATTTAATTAATTACACTTTCCCTCAAAATTGGATAAGCGAGCAACGACGACAATTACGGCAACAAGCGAATCATTACATCGTACAAGACAATTTATTGTTCAAGCGAAACAAGGATGGTAGCCTATTGTAGGTAATATTGAAGGATAACGTAACAAAAATATTATACAACATACATAGTGTGCCGAATGCAAGACATTTCAGCATAAAATTGACAATAGACAGAACAAGGTAGCGATATTTCTGGCTCACGATAGGTACAGATGTAAGGAACTATGTAGAGACTTGCGACGTGTGCCTATGCCAAGGCAAACCTACAAGAATCAAAGAATTACGACCTATCAAAGTAGAACAAGGGTTTGATCAGTTAGGGATAGATATTGTGGAACCTTTGAAACTGACGTCCACAATGAAAAGATATATCATAGTAGCTACAGACTATTTCTCCAAGTGGCCAGAAGCGAGGGCAATAGAAAAAGCGGATGTGATAACAGTCGCATGGTTCCTATATGACAAGATTATATGCCGTCACAGATGTCCGCGAGAAATACTGTTCGATAGAGGAATGGTATTCATCAGTTAGGTAGTAACCAACCTGGTGGATATAATAGAAGCACATCATAGACTTATGTCTGCATACCACCCACAAACTAACGGATTAACAGAGCAGTTTAATCAGACATTGTGCAGAGTCCTGATGAAATATGTTGGAGAAACAGTATATGACTGGGACGTGTTGATACTTCTGGCACTTTTTGCATATCGAACCATCAAGAACAGAACAACAAAATATGAACCCTTTTATTTACTTTATGGTCGTGCCCCTACCTTACCCATAGAACTTGACGTCGTCACTTGGCCAGTTACGGAAATTGACAAAAATCAGTATGAGGACCTGATAAATAGAAGGGTTAGCGAAATTATAGGGACATTTGCAAACAATAAAATCAAGGCCGCCGGAAACATAAAAGATACCCAAGCAAGACAGAAGAGAGTCTACGATAGGGGGGATTAGAGTAATGATGTATAAAATTGGCAATATAGTACTGGAATATCATTCAGATCTACAAAACGTACACGGCGACAAGTTTCGAAACAGGTGGACGGGACTTTACTTCATCCATCGTGTCCTGGGCAATGGATCGTACATATTACAAACCATAAGTGAAGAAATACGTAACGATCGACCTGTACACAGGAGCCGTTTAAAGTCTTACAAACAAAGGAGGTTTCATCTCACGTGAGATGACAGGAGATAATAACTGTGCATGAGAATACCTGAATTTAAGAACAAAGCATGAAATTTTCCTCGCCACTACTGAAATATTCAACATGACCCACCTACAATTTCCTGAAAGCTTTCTTGAGCGAGTTAACAAATTGCGTAGAGAACTAAACGAAATTTCCAGAGAGGTACAACTCATGATAGACGGCACTGAAGCATATTTGATGGTGGAAGGATGCGAGATAAACCTGGTAGAAAGGTACAAAATAAACCTGGTAGAACTCTCGAGTAATGAAGGAGCACCACAAGAGAATGACATACTGCTCCCAGATACCTTGGATGTGGTAGTCGCACCAGCAGAAATGCATGACCTGACAAGAGCTATGCTTAATCATGACGTAGCAGGGCTACTTTCAGTGGCTATGGATCTAGCTGTTCTGAAGAAGCAACAAGTGAATGCTTATAGAAGACTCGGAGGTTATGTCCATGCCTTCCAGAAGAACTGAACTGCTGCATCAATAAAGCAGGAGTTACAAGGGCACTCTCATCAAAATGGGGCGCGAACCTACCAGATAGTGCAGAGGATAAGAATACTTATCCAAGAAGTTGGGATGTTATAACCAAAGAACCTCCAGCTGGTAACTTCCGATTGGATCTGTAAACTTTCAAGACAAGAATTCAAGAGACTGGTGAGAATGTACAGTGAGTTGAACCTACAGGTGAGAAATGATCTGTAGATTATGGAGATGGGATCGCAGGAGCTCCCCTTTGAAGGAAGAAATGTTTGAGATGGTACGAATGCCATGGGGAATGCTGCACAAGAATTGCAGAAGGTTACAAAGGTCACGAGGGAGAATAGAAAGATGACAGTGACACCTGGATGAGTATGCTACCATCTCAGATAACAGATCACCTTGTGTGTCATCTTTTTCATCTTTGTGTATCATCTTTTTCATCTTTGTGTATCATCCTTTTCATCTTTATGTGCCATCCTCGAAGAAAGGGGAAAAACGTGTTTAGACGTGATAACAAAAAGAAAAACAAAATTGGAAAGGTATAAAATAACCAGTGGATAAAGGATGAAAAGGGACGGATTCTTTTGGCAAGCTTCGGGGATTTAACACTTTTATTTTTTTATCACTTTATTTCTCTATTACATTTTATTCTTTATTTTCATATTTTCTTCCTTTTTTACAATTATTACAATAATTACAATAATTCAATAACTATGATAATCTTAATCATAGATAAAATTAGTAATAGTTATAGAAACAGTCAACAGCCTGTAATATTTCTATTGCTAAGTTCTGTAATAAATTTCAATAAACTGTTGTTTCGCAAATAAAGTTACTATATAAAGATACTTTTACTTCACTTGCTCACACACCTTCAGGTTGCACTTGTGCCAGTTATTGAGTTTATTGAGTTGTTGAAAATTGTTATTCGCTGTGTTAGGCAAGTGGTGGCTTGATCCTAACAGTGAATAGAGAGGAATTTTGAAGTATTACGTACAATACAAGAGAATCGTAAGTACATTGGGTTATACAGTTGTGGTGCAACGAGAGCATGAAATTAGTGAGACTGATTGACATAACTTTGCGTATTGTTCTGTGCCAACTGCAACAATAGATAGCTCACGTATTAGCATATATTTTTTTTTTACATTTTCTTTTATTGACTCATTGAAGTATTTCTCATGTGAACGAGATATCGATACAAAGATAGACGTCCCAAGTAATGGTTATAAAGCCGATGGTGTGTTGGAATTTTTTGAGTGACCCAGACAAATCCCATTATTTTTGTTTGAGGTATTAGAAGGTCCTAATAAACCAGATCTGGATAAGGTTAATGGAGACAGAAAGAAGTTGATGGATGAGGGTGTTTTTGCTTTTAATAAGTTTATAATAAGCACTGAGTTACCAACGTGAAAAGTATGTGAAACGTTGAGTGTTTTCCTGGCTCAAGGATTTGGTAAAATTTTTTTTAATATTTTTGAACCTGCAGGTGTTTCTTTTACTTCAAATCTAATACACTTCTTGTTTACTTGATTGTAGCTGATAAAATCGAAATTGGCCAATTGATATTTATTGGACCCGACTTGTACTTATTTTCACCGTTTACAATTCCAGCTCTTACTATCCCAACTTCCTCTATCAATTTAGAACACGTACCTAGACTTATCCGAACACTCTTATGTTTACGATACAACATTATTAAAAAGATCGAGTGGTATAAGAAATTGTTGCAAAACCTAAAATTAAATATGCAACCGGATTCTCACCAGATCGGCCAAAAGCTATGACATTTTAAAATTTTTTATCCAAAATCTCAAAAGAAACGAATAGGGGAAGGGGAAGAGGAAGTACAAGAGGTCGCGGTAAGGGAGTATAGTGTCACAAGATGGAATTCCTTTAACTTTGTATATTAATAAATATATGTATCAGATTTTGATTTTTTATTTACGAAAAAATAAGGCACATGATTTTTTATGTAGTCAATTTTAAAATGCACATTTAAAGTTTTAAGTTTACTCAATAAGACCCAATTCTCGAAGATGCTCTGGAATAACGACATATGGGTCTTCGTAGTACCAAACATACCTTAAAACAATCCAGTTTTCTTCGCATAATTCGTTCTTGAGTTGATCGCGTATTAATTGCTTCTCAAGTCTTCCTCATTTTTGTGGAAATGTTTTATATGTTGCTCATGTTGCTTACCTTGTACTTCTATAGCAAACCCATACTGTGGATAGTAGATGTCAAGTCTGATCATAATATATCTGATGTCTTACGTGAAACAAATTTCTTCTCAACGGATTTTTAATGCCAACAATTCTTTCATTTTAACAATATACTTTCTAGTCTCTACACAGGTTAAATTTAAGGTGAGTTTGCATCACTCTAGTAGAATTTAGGTCACTGAATAATTTAAATAATCAGAAATTCAATAAAATTTATTAATTATTAATTTAAAAAATATATTGCTTAATATTTACATATATTTTTTCTAATTTTGTTCATTGTTATTCTATTTTTTTTTATAATATTGTAGATTTCTAATTACTTTACAAATTATGTTTTAATAATAGCGTCCATAATATAATTTATGACATTCATTGGTCCATCATCAGTCACTACAATATCAAACATTTCTTGATATTTATCAAAAAAGTTGTCATTTTTGTTATAAAAACCAATTGATAGACAAATATCATGTGAGATTCCACTAGCCATTTGTAAGTCGCCAATAGAATCACCTATTAAAATGATGTTACCTCGATTCTTAACTGTATTATAATAGAGGCTATCTTTGATCATAACTTCACTTTTATTAAATGTATGAATTAATGGTTCTTTGAAGTGATCGAATATTCCAGTTTCTTTGTTAAATCCCATTTTGTTGGAGATGATGTACATGTTGTCGGGATGGAAAAGATTCTTTGAAATGAGGACTTGCTCGATTATATCTTAGAATGTAATATTTTCGTGTAAGAATTGAAATTTAAAAATAAAACAGATAAATATTGATTAAAGAGAGAAACAATAATTACTGCCAAGCCCGGCTGAAAATATTAAGAATGGTACGTTTCCAACTTTGCATTTTTCAGCCAATAAATCCAATCCATCTCTCATTTCTACATCATTTTCCGCCACCATTTCGTTTATCTTATCCTTATGAATATTTTGTTCTATTATAAGTTTGTGAATTTTCATCAACCATTCAACCATATATGGTGTTTTTTCTGCACTAGTCATTTCCATATTCGTTTCGAATGGAGAATAATAATCGTTTAGTCTTTTGACCTCTGCTTTATACTTTTTCGGGAAAGAAGATAGATCATTGTCCATTTCACTTATTAGTATAATAAAATTTCTAATTCAAAATCTTTGTGATAAATTATAACTTTATAATATACAAACTTCCTGTGTTAAACATGAACTTGCTGATAGAATATGGTGTGAACCAAGATTGCGTTTGCCCTTTGAGGTGATATATTTTGTCATTGTGCAATCAAAATCTAGAAGCAAAGTTAATTAATTAATATTCTAATTTAATTACAAAGGTTGTTTATAACATTTACCACATATTATGTGCAAACTTGAAAGACCGCCTTTAATGAGTTTTGACAATTTTTCATTTGTAGTATCAACATTAGAAATATAAGCATATTGCTTAATAAGATTAATAAGTTGCTGGATTTGCATAATTTATTTCGTTATTTAATCAAAGTACAGAGGGTAATATAACAAATTTCAGCATCTTCATTTATCATACAAATTATTTTTGCAAAGTAAATGTACTACTGTGTTCAATCAAATTCTGGAACACATTATTCACATCTTTCCATGTACGTCTGGTAAACTCGCTAGTACAATTTAAGAAATTTCATAGTAATAAAAAATCGTGTAACCATTGTAAAATCGAATCATAAAACTTTTAAATCATGTCTTTGTTTTTTTTGAAATATAAACTAGCGATTAGAGTAGCCACGCATAGTGTAATTTGTTATTTAAAAAATATATCGGAATGTATTTTTGTTATTATTTATCGCTATTTTCGAAATGGTCTGGTCAACAATTGGTTAATCAAAATAAAAATTTATTTTTCGAAAACCGAAATCAGGAACACATGATCATCATGTGATAAATATTAACAAATAAAATAATGAGAAAACTTAAACTAGACCCCAGGGTTTAGGTCATTTATTCTAGACCCCCGGGGTTTAGGTCATTTTGTCAGACCCTTTCTTAATTTATAAATATCAAAATTAAATTTTAGTTGTACATATACCTGCCACCCAAATTCAAAATCCAAATGCCGAAATCCCAAATGCCAAAATCCCAAATCCCAAATCCCAAAT
>CAJVPK010001168.1:0-14348 GCA_910592015.1 Diversispora eburnea
CTATATATAATGATAAAATATATAATAATTAATAATAAAATAATACAGATATGAATATGATAATAAAATATATAAATATATAAATTAATAAATATAAAAATAAACAGAGGTAACATTATATATAAGAGTCAAGAATTAATTTTGATGAGAACTATTCAAAAATCTAAGCAATTGCAAGAGAGAAAAATGTAGGAAGAACAATTAATATTTTTAATAACATGATTCTTGTTTCATTACAATATAACTACTGATTTAAAAAAAAAATTAAATATAAATTTTTTATTTTCTACTTAATAATTTTTGTTAATAAGGTTTTATTTTCATTAATTAATAAACTTTATTGTAAATAAAAAAATACTTATATAAAAAAATAATTTTTTATTATATTAAAAAATTGGATTATTTTTTATAGATATTTTTTTTTATATTTTTATCTTTGAATGTTCTTGTGCAACAATATCACATGGATGAACAAACAGACATTTTCAATTAAGAACTCTAGTATGTATTTATATGATTATATGACTTCATATATAGAATCATATCACATAGATAAATGGATGGACATTTATATATCATTTTCTATAATCTTTGTGACTTTACCTAAAAATGTAAGTCCTACATTAGGAAATTTTTGGAGATAAATATAAATATATCTGGATATATTTGCCCACTCATGAATTTATCAACATAAATCACATTAATTTGCATTAATTCATATTTATCCACATTAATTCATATGTTATATTGAATATATATACATATTCAGTTTTATTAATTGCAAATATATCTGCATATATTTGCAAGTGAAATTTTCCTGATGCATGTTATGCTCTGAACAATAATTATTTTGTCAAATATTAAACTTAGAATTATTTATAATAGTTTAAGAAGATTTTTTGAAGATGGTATCATTAAAAATATTTCTAATATTATATTATTTGAAGTATTATTCTCTATATTAAAGATAACAAATTAAACCATATTTTAATCACATTCTTTAATAACTTTAAAATGTTTATAGTTAATGAAATTGTCACTTTTGTTCTGTACACTTTACAATGAGCTTTTTATTTTTTCTTTCTACTTTATAATAGTATTTGCATGTTAAGTTATGTGTTTCATTGAATTTTTTATTATTTGTCAATGGTATATGAAATTTATAAAAATTCTTTATTAAGTAATATTGTTTGACAAACTTTGATTCATTTTATATGATTTTATTATTTTAAAGCTTAAATTTCATCTAAATTTATTAAAATATGATATTGATTTTATCTTTAAAATTAAAATCAACATTAAATTAATTACCTAACATAATATTAAACTAGTTTATGCTAAAATCAATATAACATATTAGTTTAGAATTATGTTATCATATAAAAACAAGATGAACAAATAGGTATCTTGGTTTCATTATATGACTTTGCAATGAATCAGAATAATTTTTGATATTTCACATTTGAATACAATTCAATTATAATAAAAAAATATGTATATACAAAGGAAAACTCGATAAGTAAACCACTTGATAAGTTGGCCACCTTTATAAGTTGGCCAGGAATAGCCAGCTACTTTATTATTGTACTAATCTTGATAAGTTAGTTTGATGCATGATAACTTGGCCAAAATGACCCAGCTATCAGTGGCTGACTTATCAAGTTTGCCTATGTATATATATATTTAAATATTTATAATAAAATAAATTAATTTTGAATTATCTTTATTGAAATACTTATACACTAAAATTTTTTCTTAAATTAAGAATAATTTCAACTAGTGGAGCAGAAATGTTTGGTTTAATAATAGTTTTGACATGATTTTCATTTGTACCAATTTTTTCCAACTCTTTAGAGAAGTAGGTTGAACAGTAATATATGACAACTGAGTGTGAAGTAAAAGATTTCATGTTCTCTTCTTTATCAACATCAATAGCAACATTGCACTCTTTCTTGTCATTATGAAGTTCTGAAAAATCTTGAGACAATTTGTCCAAAAATTTAAAGGACATTTTTTATTATTATTATTAAGTTGAATATTTAAAATCTAAAACTTCAAAATCTGACCTCTCAGGTTTATCAAATGGTATCGGAGATAATTTTATAAAATAAATCAGATGTATTTTTAAAATTGTAAGTCTCAGAAATTTATTGTGATACAAACATATGCAAATCGGAGGAGCCACATAAAAAAAAAAAATTCAAATGTTTGTTGCACAATAAATTCTCACATTTCACGCGTTTATGTTTATCAAAATCTTTTATTGATACTTATCTATGTGTTTAAAGTAAACAATAATTTAATTATAAATAGGGTCCATATCCCAATTGTGAAAAAAATTTTCATAAAATATCCATACTTTCATCACTTCCTTTTCTTAAAAAAAATATTATTCAAGATAATTATGCTCTTCGAAATTTTAAAAACTCCATTTATTGTGCTCATAAAAATGTTACTTTTATTCATTCACGGAATTTATGTTTATACCAAAAACCTTTTTAGCTGCTTCTTTCCCTTTAACTTTACCTTGAAAATTTCTGAAATCGAGTTGGAAAAAAATGTTCATAGTGCAGCTCAAGTTATTTTGGAAAATCGTATACACGAACTTCAACAAGAAAACCAAAATAAACAGGCCAAACAGGCTATTTTGGAAAATCGTATTCACGAACTTCAACAAGAAAACCAAAAAATACATGACGAAAAAGTTATTTTGAAAAATCGTGCTCACAAATTTCAACAAGAAAACGAAAAGTTAATTTTTGAAAAGGCAAAACTTAAATTAGAAAATGCTATGTTGACATCAACCAAAAGGCACTTGAAAATAAAATTGCCACCAATGCTGATGCCAATCTAAAACTTACAGTCGCAAAAATGATTGAAGAAATTAAAGAAAACTGTAAAGGATCTCTTGGTCGGTCTCAATCAATCACAAAGATTATAAAACAAAAAAAATGGTCAGAAAAAGTATTACTACTATCAACTTAAAATGATGGAATCAATTTTTTTTAAGAAAGACATTTTACTTCTATAAATAATAATATATTACAGTAAAATTATTTTATATTTTAACTTTTTTTTTTTTCGGTAATCCGGGGGTTATTGGGGCACATGGCTTTAAGGCCACCCCCGGATATTTTATCTTATTTTTTAATTTCTTTTTTTGGTTTGGTTTTCTTTTTGGTTTTTTGGTTTTGTTTCCTTTTTTTTCGGTCTTTCGGTTTTTTTGGTTTTCTTTTTTTGATTTTTTGGTTTTCTATTTTGGTTTTTTGCTAATCCGGGGGTTATTGGGGCACATGGCTTTGAGGCCACCCCCGGATACTTTGTATTTGGCTTCTAGAATTAAATATATAATAAATTTAAGAAATTACACATAATTGATAATGACATTAAAGATTTTAATAGAAATATTAATGCTGGGCATTGCTAGTACTTTGATATGGGCGTTATTGTGAGGAGTTTCGTCGATTTTATTTTGAAGTAATGAAAAATTTGATTATTAGGTGCCATACAATTTCAATTTTTGCATTATAATCAGTAGATCTTCAAGTTGGATAATTCGTAATTTAGTGCTTGAAATATGGATTACGCGAAAAATTATTTAGATGATTAAATAATTAGTAATAATTTATAATTAAATAATAAATTAATTAATGAACCTTCCTTTCGTTAATAATTTAAGAAGCGATGGTATACAATTGAACTATTGCGCAAAAGTTTCTTCTGATGAAGTTAATTTAGGTAAAAAATAATTATTCATTTATATTTAAATATATATATAATTTTTATTTAATAAAGAAAAACAATATTTTTATTAATCTTTCTCCAATTACATATATATTTTATCGAATCATAATATAATAAAAGAATTGATATACTGGAATATACTGATGAAGAATATTAGAAACACTTGACAGGTAATAATAATAAGGAAATGATAGGGAGAATTTCAATCATAGTTTAAATTATTTAAAACACTTTATTTAGATAAAGATCGGACTAAAGAATAGACGGATTATCCTTTCAGTTTATGTAAAAATGTGATTTATTATTAGTATCCAAATATGGAACGAACTATGGAAGTGAGTATTATATTAAAATTAAAATTAAATGAAAAATTAAATGACGTTATTATTATTTAAAAATTAAAATGAATTATATTTATTATTAGGATTTGAAAGATCGGTATCATTTGGTTTGTAAAAAGATTTACCAATGGTTCCCGGTCAGCTGATTAATTGCATTTGGTAAATGTAAATTACACATTCATTCGTTTAATAATTTCGCTATTTTTTTAAACGTCGATCGTCCGAACAAATACAAGCAAATCCTCATAATGTTCTATTACTTTTATTAATATTTTTTATTATTTCATAATATTATTTTTTTTTATTAATTATAATAGGAAGAATAAGAGTTAGAGGAATATGAACGTATAGAACAGAATGAGAAAGGATTTGCCAAATAACGAGAAAACTTTATTAAATTATTTAGTTTTCAGAAAATTGCTCAGAAAATTAAATCAACCAATACTAATAACTTTTAATTGCAATATTTAATAATAATATTTAAAAATAAGATTCATTATTATAACTATTATTATTATTATTTTATTTAAGCCTAAGCGAAAGAATTCAATCCAACAACTCCGACAATAGAAATTACCAATATCAAGAAAATTGTTGTATATCATCTTCCATCTATCGGGGCGGCTGCTACTGAAGGTAACTATTATTTCTCCCATTATATGTATTCCAGATATTTTAATTATAAATTTTTATTTATATATTTATTTGTTTATTTATTTTTACTTCATTTATTTATTTATTTTATCTTATTTTCTTTCTTTTTCTTTCTTTTTTCTTTCTTTCTTTTTTTACTAATTTTGTTATAAATATTATTATATAATAAAAATATTATTACAAAATAATCATAATGTATCAATCATAGTTTGACGAGAGAAATTCCCTCCAGGTGTAGTTTAGTTGTTAGAAGTTTAAAGATACCTTTACCTAAACCTAAACAATTTATGGCTGTCAAAGCAACAAAAACATTATAAGAATTTGGATTAAGTAAGTTTAATGATATAATGATATTATTGTTATTTATTATTACATATTATTATTATTTGTTATTATTATTATTATTATTATTTTCATTTATATTATTATATTATTATATTATATTATAGGACCACGTCCAACGATTCGAACAGAGATAGTTTGTGCTCATTGGGCAGAATTACAAAAGGCTATGCAAACATTATTAGAACTAAAGGAATGGTAGAAAAACATGAATATGAATTAATTAAATAGATCATCTAAATTGATTGTTGGTGAAATGGGAATGGTAGGAGTGGTAAAAGTGGAGAGGTGAAACAAGTACTCCAAGAAAAGCTGATAGTGATAGAACAAATAATGGTAGCGAAGCCGGTAGTCCGGTAAGTTTATTATTATTACTAAATCAATGAAATATTATAAATCTTGTTGGATGATGAATTAAATTAATTCTATAATACTGTATATTTTATATATATTGCAGTCACAGAAACGAGATCGAATTACTTGGTGGTATATTAAAAGAGCTCACAAACAATATTGTGATTACTGTGATTTGTGGTGATTGTTGTTATTGTGGTTTTTGTGAAATTTAGACAATATTATGATGATCATATTAATATAAGAACAATATTCGACATTTCTTGTTGTGAAGTAAGTGGAATTTTTGAGATATTTTTTATTGGGAAATTATTGAGACTTAAGTACAAGATAGCAATGGATTTATTAGTCAAAAGAAAAAATTAAAAAGTATTCGTTTAAAATTATTAAAATATTTTATTTCGAGCGGAAATAATCACCAATCGGACAATTTATTTCACTCCAAGAACTTTATATTAAATATTTTGATGGATTTCATAAATCGGATATTTTATCATTTACTTCATCACTTATTCCATTAAATAGTTTTCACTTTAGTCATAATCATACATATGTGGAGTATCCTCAAGAATTTATTATAAAATTTCTTGAACAGCCAATACAAAATTAAGAAAGATAATTTAATGAATTAAGGAGATTTTTATTTGGTTGTGAAATCGGATTTTTGAATACTAATGATTATTTTGTCAAATATTAAAATTAGAATTATTTACGATAGTTTAAGAAGATTTCTTGAGGATGGCGTCATTAAAAATATTTCTAATATTATATTATTTGAAGTATTATTCTCTATATCATAGATATCAAATTAAACTATATTTTAATCACATTCTTTAATATCTTTATAATGTTCATCAGTTAATGAAAATTGGCACTTTTCTTCTGTAGTTTTACAATGAGCTTTTTATTTCTTCTTCCTACTTTATATTAGTATTTGCACGTTAAGTATGTGTCTCATTGAATTTTTATTATTTGTCAACGGTATATGAATTTTATGTAACTTTAGATATTAATTTCGATAATGAAAAATTATTTATTAAATAATATTGTTTGATAAGCTTTGATTCGTTTTATATGATTTTATTATTTTAAAGCTTAAATTTCATCTAAATTTATTAAAATATGATATTGATTTTATCTTTAAAATTAAAAATCAACATTAAATTAATTACTTAACATTAACTTAACAAGTTTACGTTAATTATTCTAAAATCAATATAACATAATAGTTAAGTATTATGTTGTCATCCGAGGACAAGACGAGCAATTCTATAACTTGGTTTCATTATATGAAATTGCAACAAATCAGAATAATTTTTGATATTTCACATTTGAATACAATCAATTATAATAAAGAATTACGATTATACAAAGGGAAACTCTATAAGTCGGCCGCTTGATAAGTTGACTACCTTTATAAGTCGGCCAATTATGGCCAGCTACTTTATTATTGTACTGATCTCGATAAGTGGTTTTTCGTGATAGCTTGGCTAAAATGACCCAGCTATTAGTGGTTGACTTATCAAGTTTGCCTATGTACATATATTTTTAAATATTTATAATAAAATGTATTAATTTTGAATTATCTTTATTGAAATACTTATACAATAGTTCCTTTAATATGCTTTTGAAGTAGTAAAAAATTTTCTTAAATAATTTCGAATAGTGGAGCAGAAATGTTTGGTTTAATAATAGTTTTGACATAATTTTCATTTGTAACAAATTTTCCCAACTCTTTAGGGAAGTAGGTAAGACAACCAAATGCGAAGTAAAAGATTTCTTGTTCTCTTCTTTATCAACATCAATGACAACATTGCATTCTTTCTTGTCATTAAGTTCTGAAAAATCTTGAGATATTTGTCAAAAAATTTAAAGGACACTTTTTATTATTATTAAGTTCGATATTTAAGATCTAAAACTTCAAAATCTGAATTTTTGCAAACGGCCCGAACTTCTCAGGTTTATCAAATGGTATCAGAAATTTATTGTGACACAAACATATGCAAATTGGAGGACCCACATAAGAAAAAAAATTGAGCAATTCTAAATGAATGTTGCACAATAAATTCGCGCATTTCACGCGTTTATGTTTGTCAAAATCTTTTGTTGATATTGATCTACGTGTTTAAGTAAACAATAATTTAATTATAAATAGGGTCCATATCCCAATTGTTGAAAAAAATTTCATTAAAATTTCCATACTTTCATCACTTCCTTTCTTAAAAAAATATTATTCAAGATAATTATGTTCTTCGAAATTTTAAAAGCTCCATTTATTGTGCTCATAAAAATGTTACTTTTATTCATTCACGGAATTTATGTTTATACCAAAAACCTTTTTAGCTGCTTCTTTCCCTTTAACTTTACCTTGAAAATTTCTGAAATCGAGTTGGAAAGAAATGTTCATAGAGCAGCTCAAGTTATTTTGGAAAACCGTGTGCACAAACTTCAACAAGAAAACCAAAATAAACAGGCCAAACAGGCTATTTTGGAAAATCATATCCACGAACTTCAACAAGAAAACCAAAAAAGACAGGCCGAAAAGGTTATTTTGGAAAATCATATTCACAAATTTCAACAAGAAAACGAAAAATTAATTTTTGAAAAGGCAAAACTTGAATTAGAAAATGCTATGTTGATAGCAGCCCAAAAGGCACTTGAAGATAAAATTGCCACCGATGCTGATGCCGATCTAAAACTCACGGTCGCAAAAATGATTGAAGAAATTAAAGAAAACTGCAAAGGATCTCTCGGTCGGTCACAATCAATCACAAAGATTATAAAACAAAAACAAATGGTCAGAAAAAGTATTACTACTATCAACTTAAAATGATGATGTCAAGTTTCTTTTCAGAAAAGATATATTTTACTTCTATTAAATAATAATATTACTGGCGAAATTATTTTATATTTTAACTTTTTTTTTGGTAATCCGGGGGTTATTGGGGCACATGGCTTTAAGGCCACCCCCGGATATTTTTCCTTTTAGATTTTTCAGTTTTTTTATGGTTTTTTTTTTTTATGATTTTTTGTTAGTCCGGGGGTTATTGGGGCACATGGCTTTAAGGCCACCCCCGGATTTTTTTTTTATTTTATAATTTCTGTTTTTTGGTTTGGTTTTCTTTTTGGTTTTTTTTGGTTTTTTGGTTTCCTTTTTTTTGACTTTTTTGGTTTTCTTTTTGGTTTTTGCTAATCCGGGGGTTATTGGGGCACATGGCTTTAAGGCCACCCCCGGATACTTTGTACTTAGCTCCTAGAATTAAATATATAATAAATTTAAGAAATTATGCATATTTGATAATAACATTAAAAATTTTAATAGAAATATTAATGCTAGGCATTGTTAGTACTTTGATATGGTCTTTATTGTGAGGAGTTTATTTTAAAGTAATGACTCCGGGATTTTTACATATAAGAATGAACTTTAAAAATTTGATTATTAGGTGCTTCGTAATTTCAATTGTAACATTATATCAGTAGTTCTTCAAGTTGGATCAGGTCGTAATTTGATGCTTCTAATATGGATTAAAAGAAAATCATTTGGATAATTAATAATAATTTATAATTAAATAATTCATAATTTCCTTTCGTTAATAATTTAAGAAACGATGGATTATGAATCATCGGGCAAAAGTTTTTTTTGATGAAGCTAATCTAGGTAAAAAAAATTTTTCATATACATTTTTATATATATATATAATTTATCAATTTAATGACGAAAACAGAATTTTTGTTAATCTTTCTCCAATTTCATATAAAGATTGGACTAGAGAAGAGACGGATTATCTTTTTATTTATGTAAAAATATGATTTAAGATTTTTGATTATTCTGATCGTTATGAGTATCCAAATATGGAAATATGGAACGAACTATGGAAGTGAGTATAAACGAAAACTAAAGTTAAATGAAAAATTAAGTTACGTTATTATTATTTAAAAGTTTCAATGAATCATATTTTATTATTAGGATTTGAAAGATTGGTACTATAAAGAGATTTTACAAGTGCGATGGTTCTGACTTATTGCATTGAATAGTTATGGTAAATGTAAATTACACTCATTCATAACAATTTCGCTGTTTTTTTTTTGATTTTCATTCAATTTTAGATCTTTGATCATTATATGTCGATTGTCGGAACAAATTTAGGCAAATACTCATATTGATCTAATATTATTATTAATATTTTTTATTGTTTTATAATTAATATTTTTTATTATTGATTATAATAGGAAGAATAAGAGTTACTAGAGGAATACGAAAGTATAGAACAGACTGTGAAAAGATCTACAAAAACCAAAGGACGAGAAAATCTTATTATTTAGTTTCAGGAAATTGCTCAGATAATTAAATCAACCAATATTAATAACTATTGATTACGTTATTTAAAAATAATATTCACCAATAATATTTAATAATAAGATTTTATTATTATTATTTTATTTTAGCCCAAGTGAAAGAAATCAATTCTTAGTAATCCTACAATTCCAACAATGGAAATTACAAATTCAATTTTCCATGCTCCAATGGATTCATTATCTATCCGACGTATATCATTCTCATCTATTGCTGAACTATTATTTATCCCATTATACGTATTCCAGATATTTTGATTATATACTTTTTATTTGTGTATTTATTTTTTTTTATTTATTTTTACTTCATCTTATTCATTTATTTTTCTTTTTTTTTCTTTAATTATCATTATTATAAATATTATTAATTATATTGACAGTTCATTCACCTATTGAACTTCATAATACACCAATCACAGTTTGACGAGAGAAATTCCCTCCAGGTGTAGTTTACCTAAACCTAAACAAGTTATGGCTATTAAAGTAACAAGAACATTATAGGAATTTGGATTAGGTAAGTTTAACTATATAATGATATTATTGTTATTTATTATTATATACTATTATTATTTATTGTTAGTATTATCATTATTACTTTTGTTATTATTACTTTATTATTATATTTTATTATATGCCCATGTCCAAAGATTCCAACAGAAATAGTTTGTGCTCGTTGGACAGAATTACAAAAGGCCATGCAAACATTATTAGAAATAAAGAAAGGATTAGATAAAAATGAATATGAATTAGAAATTAAAATAAAAAGAATAGCTCGGGTATCTAATTAAATGGATCATCTAATTAATCGTTGGTGAAAGTGGAGAGGTGTAATATTTAATCCAAGAAAAGCTGATGGAACAAATAATGGAAGCGAAGCCGATAGTCCAGTAAGTTTATTATTATTATTACTAGTGCGATGGTGGCACTTCGTGCTACCATCTTATTTTAATTTGGAATGTTGTTATTATTGAAATTTAATGTGATAAGTTTTGTTTTGTAGTAAAGTATCTTGATTTTAGTAACAGTACATCAGTTATACGAATCGCTTTTAACACTTCGCTAACATAATTTTTTGAAGAGTAATAGTGAGTTGGACGTAGGGTCTTGCGGTATGCATAATAGTCGGAGACTTTTTTTAGTGACTGTGAATAAATCGTTAGAATCAAGCTAAGAACTCATTTCTCACATATTTATTATTCAATCTTTAGCAGTAATAAGTGTAATAAATTCCAAATTTGATTTTTGAATCTGATCATTAATTATTATATGAAATGATTTCGGTTTCTATATTTTCAATGTTAACAACTTCACCATATACAAAGGAAACTTGATAAGTTGGCCGCCTTTATAAGTCGGCCAATGATAACCAGTTACTTTATTATTGTACTAATCGCATAAGTTGGTTATCACACGATAACTCGCCAAAATAACCCAGCTATCAGTGGCTGACTTATAAAGTTTGCCTATGAATATATATTTTTAAATACTTATAATATAATATATTAATTTTGAATTATCTATATTGAAATACTTATGCATTAGTTTGCTTAATATATTTGAAGTAGTAAACAATTTTTCTTAAACTTAAGAATACATCTTTTTAAAAATTGTCAGTCTTGAAAATTTATTGTGACACAAACGTATGCAAATTGGAGGACCCACATAAAAAAAAAATTGAGTAATTCTAAATGTTTTTTACACAATAAATTCGCGCATTTCACGCGTTTATGTTTGTCAAAATCTTTTATTGATATTGATCAACATTCTTAAGTAAACAATCATTTTATTATAAATAGGGTCTATATCCCAATTGTTGAAAAAAATTTTCTTAAAATATCCATACTTTCATCACTTCCTTTTCTTAAAAAAATATTATTCAAGATGGTTATGCTCTTCGAAATTTTAAAAGCTCCATTTATTGTGCTCATAAGAATGTTGCTTTTGTTCATTCACAGAACTTATGTTTACATCAAAAACCTTTTTAGTGTGCTTCTTTCCCTTTAACTTCTCTACCTTGCAAATTTCTGAAATCGAGTTAGAAAAAAATATCTATAGAGCAGCTCAAGTTATTTTGGAAAATCGTGTATACGAACTTCAACAAGAAAACCGAAAAAAACAGGCTGAACAGGCTATTTTGGAAAATCGCATCCACGAACTTCAACAAGAAAACCAAAAAAAACAGGACGAAAAGGCTATTTTGGAAAATCACGTCCACAAATTTCAACAAGAAAACGAAAAATTAATTTTTGAAAAGGCTGAACTTGAATTAGAAAATGCTATGTTGATAGCAGCCCAAAAGGCACTTGAAAATAAAATCGCCACCGATGCTGATGCAGATCTAAAACTCACGGTCACTAAAATGATAGAAGAAATTAAAGAAAACTGCACAGAAGCTCTCGGTCGGTCTCAATCAATCACAAAAACTACAATACAAAAACAAACCGTCACGGTCAAAAAAAGTATTTATAAACTTAAAATGAAGGCTTAGATCGAGACTACTTTTTTTTCTTAGAAAAGAATTATATTTTACTTCTTTTAAATAATAATATCACGAAATTATTTTATGCATTAATTTTTTTTGGTAATCCGGGGGTTATTGGGGCACGTGGCTTTAAGGCCACCCCCGGATATTCTTATTTTTTATTTTAAATTTTTTTTTTTTTGGTTTGGTTTTTTGGTTTTTTGATTTTTTGGTTTTCTTTTTGGTTTTTTGTTATTCCGGGGGTTATTGGGGCACATGCTTTAAGGCCACCCCCGGATATTCTTATTTTTTATTTTAAATTTTTTTTTTTTGGTTGGTTTTTATGGTTTTTTGGTTTTCTTTTTTTTTTGATTTTTTGGTTTTCTTTTTGGTTTTTGCTAATCCGGGGGTTATTGGGGCACATGGCTTTAAGGCCACCCCCAGATACTTTGTACTTAGCTCCTAGAATTAAATATATAATAAATTTAAGAAATTATGCATATTTGATAATGACATTAAAAATTTTAATAGAAATATTAATGCTAGGCATTGTTAGTGCTTTATATGTGCGTTACTATGAGGAGTTTCGTCGAATTTATTTTAAAGTAATGACTCCGGGATTGTAAAATATAAGAATGAACTTTAAAAATATGATTATTAGGTGCTTCGCAATTTCAATCTTAACATTATAAGCAGTAGATCTTCAAGAAGTTGAGTCAGGTCGTAATTTAATGCTTCTAATATGGATTACGAAAAAAATTATTTAGATGATTAAATAATTAATAATAATTTATAATTAAATGATAAATAAATTTTAGGATTAACAAACCTTCCTTTCGTTAATAATTAAGAAGCGATGGATTACAATTGAATCATTAGACAAAGTTTCTTCTGATGAAGCTAATTTAGGTAAAAAAATAATTTATTCATTTATATTTATATATATATATATAATTTATTAATTTAATTAAGAAAAACAATATTTTTATTAATCTTTCTCCAATACAATTATATAGATTTTAGAATTAAAATATAATAAAAGTATTGAAGTATTGGAATATACTTATGAAGAATATCAGAAATACTTGGTGAATAATAATAATAAAATGAATAGTGAGGATTTTCAATGAATTTTATATTATTTAAAATGCTTATTTAGATAAAAATTGGAAGTGAGGATTATCTTTTAGTTTATGTAAAAATATGATTTAAGATTTATGGTTATTCTGGATCGTTATTAGTATTCAAATAAGGAACGAGCTATGGAAGTGAGTATTAAATTAAGATTAAAATTAAAATTAAAATTAAAATTAAATGAAAAATTTAAATTACATTATTGTTAAATGAATTATATTTTATTATTAAGATTTGATGGTTCCTGGCATGCTAACTTATTGTATTGAATAGTTATGATGAATGTAAATTACACCTTTCATTCATTCATTCGTTTTTAATTTTCATTCAATTTTCATTAATTTAATATTTCGATAAAATAAATATAGTTAAAAGAGGAAAGACGAAAGAGAAATCTTTGATTATTATACAGTCGATCGTTGAACAAAATTCATGCAAATACTCATATTGATCTATTATTATTAATATTTTTTATTATTAATTAATTAATTGTATTTTTATAATTATTGAAATTACAATAGGAAGAAGAGTTATTAGAGGAATGTGAACGTATAGAACAGAAAAGATTTGCCAAAGAACGAGAAGAAGAAAATCTCATTAAATTATTTAGTTTTCAGGAAACTTGCTCGGATAATTAAATCCACTGATATTAATAACTAGAATTAAAATATTTAATAATAATGATTGATAATAATATTTGATAATTAGATTTGTTATTATTATTATTCTTACTATTATTTTATTTTAGCCCAAGTGAAAGAAATCAATTCTTAGTAATTCAACAACTCCTACAATGGAAACCACCAATTCATTTTCTTCTCCAATGGATTCATTATCTACCAAGAAAATCGACGTATATCATCTTCATCTTTTTTTTTATATCCAACAGAGTTTTGCTCCAATAAACTTTATTAATAGATTAAGTGTAAATTTTAAAGATACAGATAATTTATTTTACATTTATT
>CAJVPK010001169.1:0-14345 GCA_910592015.1 Diversispora eburnea
TTGCCTGTCTTGCTGTGTTCCGAGATATTGCGCACGAGAAAAAGAGTGTTAATAATACATTGAATTATTGTGTGATCCTAAATTTATTGAGACTGATTGGCTTGACTTCCCACATTGTTCTGCACAGACCGCGACAATAGAATGTCCAATCAAACAATCCAAAACTTGTTCGTTATCGTTATGATAATCAAATTTAACGTTCTTTGACAATAATTTACCATTCACGAAATTCATTTAGCTAAAATTGCCTTTAGGATTATAAATGGAATCTATTGATTCTATATCAAAATTTGATCTGATTTCCTTTAGAAAATATTGTAAATGTTCTGGAAGTTCCTATTGATATTTATATTTAATATTTTATTTTTAAATGGATAAGAAAGTTGAAGAAATGAGATGAAATAAGATTAAATTATCAATAAAAGAAATTAAACAATGCAAAGACAATATATCTCAAAACATATATAATCTCCTTCAAAACCATGAATAAAAATATGTAATAATTTATTTTTTTTACCGACATTTTAATTGTTTATCCGAAAATTTTTTATTTATCAAAGTCGAAAATTAATAGAAAATAAATAATAAGAAAATATAAAGGATTATAATAAATAATAATCCCGTTTTTATCTTTATTTTTTATTTTTATTTTAAAAAAACAGTGAAAATAAAATTAATGCATTAAAAAATAATAAAAGCCATAGTTGTTGTTCATGATAAAGGGATCAGTGACATTTTATTAGCTTGACCTTTTAATTATATATTTTACAATGAATTAATTACAAATTTTAATTATTATTTTTTTTTTTGGTTTATATATTACTTACAATATTTACTAATTTGGTTTCAATTCCAAGGAAAAATCAAAAGTTTTTTTTTAGTAGTGCATTCGAAGTTAGTTTGTGGACAAAATATGTTGTCCGCGTTTATTACAAGGTCAGGATTATGGATTGGGGGTATAGAATTTTGTATTAGAGGTATTGAGGGCTAGGGTTAGTGATGATGCTATATTAGAATTGAAGTTTTTTCAATACAATATTCTTACCAGTGAGAACGATAGTGATGTGATGCTATTGATTGATAAGTGATTGTCTATAAGTACTTTCTAAATTCCACGCAATTATATCGCTTCTCCAGAAAGTTTTTTTTTTTTAAACAAAACATGACATTACAGTCATATCCGATTTCACAAAATTTTTAAATAATAAAAACAAACAGGTTTAATTTATCATAAATACTAAAAAATTCGAGAGTATTTCATTTATATGATTATTTTTTATTGAGAAAAGAAATTTTTTAATTAATGGAATTCGAATTTAACATAAATCTAATTTATTATGAATTTTTGGCCATATCGAATAATAATTGTGACTTATTTACTATTATTGTTTTTAAAGAATCTATTGCATTAATCATTGATACAAAATATTTTATTATATCAAATTGGCTCATCATTCGTACAAATGAATCGTATTCATAACAATAAAGAAGTTGTAATTAATTTACCCCATTAATAGTGAATTATTTTAGAGACGTTGACATTCGAAAACTCTTAGATGCCTATTCGAATTAGTAATTAATTAGTACTACAATTCAATGGTGCATTATGAAGATCGGGTTAACAAGTGCACCTTTATAATTCCAATTTTAGAAATAAAAAATAATAATTGCATAACTAAATTCAAATAGAAATTTAATATTTATAAAATAATGAAACAAAAGTTTGTTCTTTAACCTTTTTTGTGTGCTTCTTATAGCCTTTTTTGATATAATCAATTCATAACTTTCAAAATATATATTTCCATTTCAAGCTTTTACTGTAATAGAAAAAAATATAACTTTTTAAATCCTAATAAACTTTAATCTACCGAACAAATCATTACGTAAATGGAAAATATATATTCCAATGAAAATGAAAATATAAATATTGAAGAGGAAAAATTCCGTCAGTACTTGAAATCAGCTGAAGGGGGAGACAGTGATGCACAATTTAATCTTGGGAATTGTTACGCCAATGGAATTGGAACCACGAAAGATATTGAAAAAGCATTTCAATGGTACCTGAAATCAGCTGAAGGGGGAAACCTTAAAGGACAATTCATAATTGGAGTTTGTTTTGAACAAGGAATTAGAACCATAAAAGATGAAAGGAAAGCATTCCAGTGGTACCTGAAATCAGCTGAAGGTGGAAATAGTGATGGACAAAATTATCTTGGAAATTGTTATCAAAATGGGATTGGAATCATAAAAGATACAAAGAAAGCATTCCAGTGGTACCTAAAATCAGCTGAAGGGGGGAGTAGTGATGGACAATTAAATCTTGGATATTGTTATTGCAATGAGATTGGGACAACAAAAGATGAAGGGAAATCATTCCAGTGGTTTCTAAAATCAGCTGAAGGGGGAAACCACACAGGGCAACATAATCTTGGATATTGTTATCAAAATGGGATTGGAACCTTGAAAGATGAAGAAAAAGCATTTCAGTGGTTTCTGAAATCAGCTGAAGGGGGAAACCCCATAGGACAATGCAATCTTGGATATTGTTATCTCAATGGGATAGGAACAATAATGGATGAAGATAAAGCATTCCAGTATTTCCTAAAATCATCCGAAGGGGGATATCTTATGGGGCAATACAATCTTGGATTATGTTATCTCAATGGGATTGGAACCATAAAAGATGAAGAAAAAGCATTTCAGTGGTACCTAAAATCAGCAGAAGGGGGAAACCTTATGGGACAATACAATCTTGGTAATTGTTATCAAGATGGGATTGGAACCGAAAAAGATGAAGGGAAAGCATTTCAGTGGTACCTGAAATCAGCCGAAGGTGGAAGTAGTGATGGACAATTAAATATTGGATATTGTTATTTCAATGGAATTGGAACCATAAAAGATGAAGTGAAAGCATTTCAGTGGTACCTGAAATCGGCTGAAGGGGGGAATCACACAGGTCAAAAAAATCTTGGAAATTGTTATATCAATGGGATCGGAACCACGAAAGATGAAGAGAAAGCATTCCAGTGGTACCTGAAATCAGCTGAAGGCGGAAACAGTGATGGACAACTAAATCTTGGACATTGTTATCAAAATGGGATTGGAACAATAAAAGATGAAGGGAAAGCATTCCATTGGTACTTGAAATTAGCTGAAAGTGGGGATAATAATGGAAAAAATAATCTTGGGAACTGTTATCGAGATGGGATCGGAACCATAAAAGATGAAAGAAAAGCATTCGAATGGTACCTGAAATCAGCTGAAGGAGGAAACAATAGGGGACAATTTAATCTTGGAAATTGTTATGAAGGTGGAATTGGAACCACAAAAGATGAAGAGAAAGCATTCCAGTGGTATCTGAGATCAGCTAAAGGGGGAAATCACAAAGGGCAAAATAATCTTGGACGTTTGTATCGCTATGGAATTGGAACCACAAAAGATGAAGAGAAAGCATTCCATTGGTTTCTGAAATCAGCTGAAGGAGGAGAAAAATTTGGACAAAGTACAGTTGAATATTTCTATCGAAATGAAATTTCATATGTTAAAAAAAATCAGAACAAATTAGAACATCGATGTACTAATAGTGGAAATTTAAATCAACTTAATAATACATGTTCAGATTGTAAACTTATAGAAATGCCAAAATGGACTAGTGGGAATTATAATGTTGACAAGATTATTCAAATGACTCAATCAGATGAAAATGCAAATGAATGGGAAATTTGGAGATGGATAAATTATAGTAAATTTAAAAACATTGAATATTTAGCTGAAGGAGGATTTGGCAGTATCTGGAAAGCAGAATGGATAGATATGCCTGAAGAGGTGTTTGAATTTTATAAATCAAATCGAGTTGTCTTGAAGAAGCTTAAAAATTCACAAGAAATAAGTTCTGAATTTTTAAAAGAGGTAAATATTAAATAGATCAATATATATTATATAATATGATTTATATTAATGATTAATTTTTATAACTATAGTTAACTGCAAATTTCCAATGTCGTGATAAATATATTTTACCAATTTTGGGTTTGACCCAAGATTCAATGACAAAAGAATATGCAATAGTTTTACGACATATGAAAAATGGAGATTTGAGAGAATTTCTTGATCAAAATAAATCATTACTTTGGATTGAACGATTATGGTTATTGAATTCTTTTATTAGAGGATTAAAAGTTATTCATAGCAAAGGATTTGTACATCATGACCTTCATCCTGGGAACCTAATGATAACTGAAGCATATAGTAATTCAAAATATAAATTCATAAGGTTAGGAGATTTAGGACTGAGTAGATTAGCAAATGAAACCTCATCATCTGAAGCATATGGTGTATTGCCATATATTGCACCTGAGGTATTGAATAAATATCAATATTCACAAGCTTCAGATATTTATAGTGTTGGAATTATTATGTGGATCATTTCAACAGGAAAAATACCATTTGCTAGCAGAGCATACAATGCGGAATTAGCTATTAATATTTTCAATGGACTTCGACCAAAAATCAATAAAGGCACACCTCAATGTTATGCAAAATTAATGGAAAAGTGTTGGCACAAAGATCCATCCAAACGTCCAAGTGCTGAAATGATTTATGATATATCAGAAAATTGGATTGAATGTTTGCTTTATGATGATGAAACAGAAGATTCGCTTATGTTTTTAAATGCAAATCAAAAAATTCATGATTTAAATGAAGATGAAGATTTATCTTCTGCTGAAATTATTCATTCTGAAGCACACATTACAAGTAAACCTTTACCTCCTTTATCTTTACATGATTTAAATATTAGTGATAATATTGATTGGACAAGTCAATTTAATTAGTTAGGATTATAATATATCTTCTTTAATAATTTTTAGCTAAATCTCACATGCAATTGAATTTGTTAACTGAAATTTCTTAATTTATGTCCATTTCCAAGTTTTGATTAGTTTATATTATTTTTATTAATTCTAGTTATTATTTCTATATAAATTACATGAACATGATTGTATTTTATTAATAAACTACTCTAAATATCATATATATCATATATTGTCACCAAAATTAAAAACTTTTGCTTAGTTAATAGTATTTAACTAAAATTAAACTTTTGCTTCGTTAATAATCCTATAAGATCATCATCATACTTTTCAATCTTCAATCATGAAGTACAATATTTAAGATTGTTAAGAAAACTGTTTAAAGTCATATTTATATATATTAAATATTTTCTTTTAATCATTTATATCTATATACTGATGTTTATTAACTTACATTTATCAAATTATGAATTTTTTAATTTTTTCCTGCTTAAAATTGAAGACTATAGTTTTCAGAAAATACTTTGAAATCAAGTTATTTATTATGTTCCATTAGTTATTAGTTTTGAAAATTACGTGGAATCTCTATCAAAATTATGATTAGTTATCATTAATGTTAAGTGATTTATGTGCAATGCATATTAAAAATGAATTTTTTGATCATACCCGGAAAATAATTTAAGACGTAATCCAGCTAGGATCGGCACCCGTTTATAATAAAATCCGGAGTATCTACTATGGCTGTTGTTTTGTAAAAAGTAAAAAGTTTGATGAATTTTTCAAAAAATAAAAGATACTTTCATATACACTGAAAAAATCAATTTTTTAAAATTATTATGAATTATTATGTTTTTGACCTATAAAAGATTCGAAACATACTTAAAATATATATAAATTTACCCCACTATTTTTATATGTCAATGGTGCCGTTCTTAGGCGGATCATGTCTTAAAAAATTGTGAATCCTCACCTTATAAAATTTTTTTAAATATTTCCATAAATGTTGCTTTAACGAAAAAACAATAAATAACTAATTTTTAAAAAAATTGTTTCTGAATTCTTATGGATTCATAGATACCAAAAAAAGACTTATTATTAAGATTGTTGATATATTTTCTGGTTACAATTCCATATAAGATAGTTGGCATTAATATCTATCAATTCCGGTATGGGTAATGTTCAAAGATTAAATTTATTATTTTTAGTTAATTTTATTTGAAGTGTAATTTCTCTATTCAATTTTAAGATAAATAATATAAAAAAAGTTTGTCAATTTAAATCACCCGTTGTGCCACAATTAGTATTTTAAATTTAGTAATTTTTTTATTACCGAAAATTTGCACTAATTTTCACCACTTGCACAAAATTTGCGCAAGTTCTTTGTGAATTTTTTTCCTTTTTTTCAACTTCGCTCGTGATTTTCGAGGCAAGAAAGCCGAAAATAGAATCTTATAATGATTTTTCATTAAGACGATAATTAATGATATACAAAACAAAAAATTTAACTGATTTCTATATTTTATGCTTTAAACAAGAAACAATTATCGTACAAGGTGTATTTAATTTCAATTTCTCTTCTCATTTACTATCCAAGTAAAATTTTTAATACAATGTCAAAGATTTAATATAATAATCGTCAATATACCATTTATTTAACATATAGTACATATGTATAGCTAACTGTGGCAATAGTCACGTGGGAGGTGATTGGTCCAAAAAATGAGATATTAAAATGCAAGAAACATTATATTGACCTACTGCTATTATAATAATAATTTAAAATTATGTTTTTATTTATAATTATAATATTGACTGCCTTACCTTACAATGAAGTTATACACAAAAGTTTATACAAATGTGATGATTTTAATATAATATGCAATAACTTTTATTCTAAAAAAATAAAAAAATGCATTCAATAAATTTTCCTCTAATAAAATTATTGTTTTTAACGTTAAAAAAATGATTTATAAATTCTTATAATAACTGAATAATACTAATAATAATACTAATAATAATAATAATAATAATAACGAATAATGAATAATAATAAAATTATCGTATTTGTAATATTTTATAAAATAGTTAAATAAATTAAATGATTAAAATAATTTCTTGTTTCATTTATTGAATTGTAAAAGAATTTATTTATAAATGTCTTCCATACTATCATTTTCTTTACTGTAGATTTCTCTTGCCTGAATTTTTTTTTTAAATTTACTTTTAAGACATAAACAAATACAACAAGTACATAATGCTACCAACAAAACTGCCGATATTACAAATACTATTATACATAAATTTCCACATCTCCTATATCCATCTTCATAATTCCAAAAAATCCAAGTAGAACGACGGTTGCTGCTGACATAAGCGAGAGTTGATGACGGAAATTGTATAAACAGAATGATGAGAAGTATCAAGAAGGAAAATGTCATTATTTCAGTTATTTATATTTTATATAATTTATTTCAGATAATTAATTAATTATAATGCATTCACTTTAAAGTAGGTCAAATATTTCTATAAGTATTAGAAATAATACAATTAAAAGATTCGTTTATTAATGAATAAAAATTAATTTCGTATTTATTTTAATTTCGATAACTTACACAAATATACAAATTTAGTTGGAATGTTTTAAAATCTTCTATCACAATATTTTTGGTTGGTCCTTTCATTCCTTTTCTAGATTTCTAGACGCTCACATTTTACACAATTTCTATTCATTTGTAATACATACATTATACATTACTTTTAAAGCAATATTTCATTAACAATATAGTTATCAATGAAAAGTTTCATATATTATTAAAGATTTTCGGATTTATATTTTGTAGTTAAGTATTGTTCAATATAGTTAGAATAAACCAATAATTTTAATATACTGTATATCAATTTTTTTGTTTCAATTGTATATCATAGAGAACAACTGCTATCGAAGGTATGACATCATATTTATTTTCTCAAGCTTTAAAATGTATTCTATTATAATTTATCTAATATAAATTAAGGAAGTTGCTGGTAGACAACTACTTTGGTCGCAGGTTAAGGAATTAATAATAATATTTCTATGATACTGGAAATTTAAGTTTAGCCAAAATTCTATGAGATTAGTAGAATAGGAAAACAACGGAAAAGGGATAAATTTTTTTCTATGATAAAGTTAATTGATAAAATGTAACGGAAAAAATAAATTTTTCGACGGATTCGAGGATCAGCGATAAGTTGAATTTCGGTTTAACAAAATTGTTGAAAATATGTTTCTTGGTTTAATTGATTTAATTAAAGTAATAATCAAAAGATAATTTCGTTTTATTTTATTTTATTTTTTAATTATGAAAAAAGTGTCGTTAATTTTGGCGCTGTTATACTCTTTTGTAAATTCCGAAATTACTATATTGATGTTCGAACGTTTATTTTTTTTGCCAACCTTAAATGGATGAATCAAATAATACTATAATGTTGTCTAGGAAATTGCCTTTTACATTACATCAATTAAATCTTATTGTCAATATATAGAATTTCGCGTCGCGCGTAATGAGATAAATTATAAATATAAATAATAAAATCATTTATTTAAAATTCTCTATCATACAATATTATAAGTGAATAAAAATGGCATATTCCCAAAATGAATGCAACGGTGATTGGTGTAATACGTACAACCCAACACATTTCAAAAAATGATTTTGAAATAATAGTAATAGATAAATTTATTCAACTAAATGCAGATGATTACCTTTTAAGATATTAAACAAATAACAAAGTGGTTTTGGTGCTATTTATTATTAAAAAATCAATAAGGTAAAGAGATGGTCAAAAAAAGATTGATGGGTATTAGAGATTCTAAATTAATAATAAATTTATTTGATTATTTATTAAAAACATTTGATAAATACGTTATTTAGAAGATTTAGCGTTAAATTTTAGAGAACTTCATAAATATTATCCAATCATTATAATTTTCATCCTGAAAATATTTTATCAGATAAAACATTTTGGAGTATTACCCTATATAGTAGTTATCGCTCATATGCTGATGTAAAAATATGTAGTGGGTTTAGACTAAAAATTACACAAATTAATTATACCAATAATCATGGGATATGTCACGTATTGAGTGAGTTTTTTTTTTAAAAAAAAAAAACTCAAAAAAACGAAATATGAAATATTGATTATATTTTATACAATTAGAAACTTTAAACAATTCTTAAATTAATTAAATTAAATTAATATAATTAATAATAAAATAAAAAATATTTTTATATTGTATTGTGTTTGTTTTTATATTACAGTGATTGCAGAACAGCACGGGGATAGATCGTGTATGTAGTAATATATGTATGTTTATGTCATTTTTATTGCTGAAACTTTAAAATATATTATTAACATATATTGCAATTTGTTTTTTTTATATGCGAATTATTAGGCATATTTAAGTATATTATCTCTTTTATTTGGATCACCGAATCTATTTTATATGTGTAATGTTTTCTAAATAATAAATAAATAATATAATGTATTACAAAAACACGAATAAATTACAATAAGTTTATATAAATTTAAATGATACAATGTGCTTATGTAAAAAAAAATATTATAAAGTAAAAATAATTTTACTGCCATTATACTGTTAGATTACAAACATCATGTCAAATTCCACAGAAAAAGATTCTCTGTTTTTCGGTATAAGCCAAGACAGCCAAGAACTTGTTACTTTTAGTCCAGGTAAAGTTAACTAGTAATTATTTTTCTGATTATTTCCTTTTATCTTTAATAATATTTTTTACTAATAATTTCGTAATTTTTTTTTAATAAATCTTTGATAATTCATAAAATAATAGGGACACTCAAATTTAGCTATATAATACTGATGATCTAAGTTCAAATAAACATATTTCTACACCTGGATCCGTAGTTAATGATGAACATGAATGTTGGTCTATAGCAATATCTAATTGTGTAGATGGTGGTGGTGGAAATGAACGTTTTATTGCATTATCTTGTTTTGATGTAAGAAAATTCCGTCATGAGGAAATGCGTGATGATGCCGAAATCAAAATAAAATGTGATAAATATCTTCAGACATGGGTCATCTCTACTACAGATGTAAATACTTTACTTTTTCAATTGGTGGTGCTGATCATCTGTTAAAAAACGAAACAATAATCAAAATAGTCAATTTATTAAGAAATCATGAATAATATTAAAGGAAATAGATTTTTTTCCAATTTGTCTGTCACGTGATAATTTGCATAATTCATTTGAACACTTACATACAAACATTATTAAAAATTATTTTATGGTACATTCTTTTAAAAATCAACAACGCATCATTGAAATGTATAATTTGATTACTGGTGAGCTAGAGATGTTATTTAAACGTCATGAATCTTCGGTAGTTCTTAACATAATTCGTGGTTCTCCTATTTTTGCCATTTCTCGAAATGAAAAGATTTTAGCATTTTGTCGGGGAACTACCAGCATTACGTTGTACTTTATAGAAAATGGTTTATAAATTAATACTAAGCAATTAGAAGGTCAAAGAGGAATTAATAAAATTGTGGATATAAATTTTATTGATGATGATAGCGAACTTTTAATAATACTTGAAGAAAAAGAATATCTACAAGTTGAAATTCTTACCACATTTGAAAATTCCATTCGCCAAATTGATTATTCCGAAACCCTGAAACCCCTAAAAACGGATGTTATACAAGATTAATGAATTCACACAGAAAGATGTTTGCGATTACGGCTAATGGAAATATTTTTTCAGTTATAAATAATCCAGATATGGCTTTAATTAGAAATCCTTTAGTGAAGTCAATAACTTAAATTGATATTACTATTAATGATACAGTAGTTTATTTAAATTCTACTAAAGAACTCAACTTATTATTTCGAGTAACATCATACAAGTATGGAAATGTCGTGATCGAGCATTATTGTACATCTGGGCTCGAGAAAAAGAGATTTATGTTCAAGAACTAAGAATTGGAGAACGAGAATTTATGCTAAGAGTTTCAGTATCTTCTTCTATATCACCTTCCAAACCACCTCTACACCGCCAAAACCAGTGACAATACATTGGCTTGATAGTGTAAATGTTCTTGAAGAGGCATGTCGAGCTCTTTATGTATTGAAAGATAAGAAACATATTGTAGATGGTCATGAAAATGTTAATCAAATTAAATACTTAATTGAATGTACACAAAGATTAATACGAAAATATATTACAAAATATGGAATATTTAGATTGACAAGTATTAAATATCCAATTATGAAATATCTCATTAAAAGTTATCAAGAAAATTTAATTAAGCATATTTTAAATAAGAAAATTAATGGAAAAAATAGTAATATTTATATACCAAGATTATATAAATGGGAAGATAATAATAGATCAATAATCGAAATATCAAAGTCAGATTTGCAGTATGCTATTGAATGTATTCAAAAAAAAAGAGATTCTACAGAAATTTTAAAAAATATTTAATAGATTATTATACTGATAATACTAAAGAATATAATAATTGTGGTTGGATGTTTACTGTAAGCAAGGCAATACCTTTATTATATGACAACAATTTAAGTAAGTCATTTAATTTCTTTGATTAAAGTATAATGATGGATTTAGATACTAAATAAGTTTCTTCAAATTCGTTCCATATTTATTTAAAAAACCATGTTTTGGATCTACTGAAGCTTATACTCCACCATTAAATATTAATCCCAATGATCAAAAGAAAGGAAATAACGCAAATGTAATGCTTTCTTTGACAGTAAAACTGTTCTTGCATCAAAGCTCCATAATGTTCGATGGTTTTTCCAAAAAATCTATTTTAAGGACAAGGTAAATCATAATTATTAATCAAAAAAAGATCATATATAGTTGTTTAAGTCATTTTTTTTTTTACTAATTCTCCATTTTTTTATTTAAAAAAAAAAGATGATATAAAATGTTCTGATTAGGATTGAAGCTTCACATAATGATCGTAAAGTTTATATAGTCCCTTTACCTGATTTTATAGTATATCCCACCTCAAAGATCTGATCATAGAAAAAAGATTTTTGGTTAAGTTTAAATCTTTTATATTTTTTTTGGCCACGTATAAAAGTTAGTAATAATACTAAAGAAATGAGTCCTTTCCTTCGTGTTATTCATAAGAGAAAGATTATGAAATTTATCATACACCTGATATTATGGCAATCTTAGATTTTAGATGATCAGCTGCCCGTCGATATTATATTCACCATATCATTATGTATTATTAGTTGCTATTTCGTTTACTTTGCCATTTATGAATTTAATTCTCATATTAGCATCTAAGTATATTGAATTGTATTTAATTGTTACAGAAATTGTGCAATTAAAAAAAGAAGGATGGCATCGATATATGAATATTTATAATATGTTTGATCTAGGAACATTGCTATTATTGTTTGCTATTTCTATAGCGATAGCTTTAAATTATTATGGAAACATCAATTTCCAAAATTCGGTATTCAACCCTGCTGTAGCGTTTACGGAGTTAGTTTTATGGTTTGAAGGGGTAGGTCTTTCTTATCTTCTTTTCTCACTTTCGGAACGAAACAAATTTTTTAGTACTTTATAATTTTTAATTTTTATAATTATTTTTACTCTATTTCTATTCTATTAATATTTTCTTTTTTTAGTTATTTCTATTGAGATATTTTGAAACTCCGGAATGGTTCGTTTATATCATTTTAAATATATAAATGCTATTTGGCCATTCTTTACATTCATGTTGAGTGCTGCATTTGCATTTGGTTACGACACGTAAATATTCTCTAATTATAATTATAATGTATTTGTTTCAATGTTTTTAAACATTACTAAATTATTTTTATTACACTTAATTATATTTTATTATTATAATCATCTTCAGATTCGTTTTTCTTAATATATTGACTCAACCTTACATATTGTCACTTATAAAACTAAAAAGATCTTAAATCCTGACTTATATTCAAATATGTTTTAGGACGTTGATAAATCTTTCCGAATTGATACTTCAAATCTTAATCATCATTAGAAACAGTATTCTTTCGGATCAATGGACGGAATCAATTAAATAAAATAAATATAATTTATAATGTAAGAATTAGTAGAATTATTGGAATCTTTTTTCATATAATCATCAGTTATTCTTCAAAATTTGGTTATTTAATGATTTGGAAAAATTGAGAAGTCAATTGCTTGTATCTGTAGATAATTTTTTTTAGCATTCTCAAAATAATTGTTATTGAACTTATTCAACTAAGTAAGTTGATGAAATTTTGGTCGGTCGTGATCCAAACATTTTCAAAAGCAAAAAAATTTAGGTCGAAATATAATGTAATGAAGTTTTAAATAATTAAATATCATAAATTCATGCTCCCCCATTTGTTAAATATAAAAAAAAACCAGTAATACAATATTGTCAAACTTTATAATAATTAATGTCCATTTTTCTATTTCATTTAAATATCAAAAAATGAATAACATAAAAAATTGGAGAATACTCATTCTTATCCTTGTTTTATAGTACATTCCCCTGCCAAAAGTATTGGACCACCTGAAAATTTTTTAAAAAAATACTAAAATTAAAATTCTAATTGTATCATAATGAGTGATCAAAATTGCACAAACTTTTTTTTTATTAGATTCCCCTAAACTAGGGCTATCATATGATATATTTAGTGATAAAATTGAACGTCTATACACAGAGAAATTATACACCAAATAAAATTGACAAAAAATAATAAATTTAATCTTTGATCGTTACCCATACTGGATTTGATGAATATTAAAGATATATGCCAACTATCTTAGATGAAATTGTAGCCAGAAACAATATCTACAACGTTTATTATTTATACTTTTCATGATATCTAGTGGAAATTTGACTTCAATTAGACATGAATAAAAACGACCGAAATTTAATAAAATTTTAAAAAAATAAAAAAAATTTCGAAAATATTTATGACGTGAAAACTTGATTATTTATTAACTTAACAATGAATATGTATATATTGAGAATTGAGAGAATAATACGCGATTAAACTTTAGAGTATAATTTTAAAACATCCGATATTTAACCGTTAATATTAAACTCAATTCTCAATTTAAAAATCTGAAACTTTTACAGTTGATAAGCAGTTGATTTTTTTCTTTTTAAAAAATAGAACTAAACTTATATCTAATTTATCTAAACCGACATAAGGAAATGTACTACTAAAATATTATTAAAAATCCAAGCTAATAAAAAAACTTTTAATAAATTGTACAAGAAATTGTATAACGGACATCAGGAAATTTTATAAGGAAAATTTTCTTCCCCCGCGCAAATTTGCGCAAGTTTTTTGTTCGGTTGAGAGGTGCAGAGCGATTTTCTAAATGCCATGTCGCAAATTTTCGTAAATCTTGTGCAAATTTTCGCACAAATGTTTTTCTTTAAACCGGACGATCTCCGCGAATATCGATGTCACAAGGATGAAACACATGTCATTTTGTAGCTAAGAGCA
>CAJVPK010001170.1:0-14336 GCA_910592015.1 Diversispora eburnea
CTTCATACCACTGTTAATAGTTAAATACGCCTCTTTCATAATTGATCGTACATAATTCCTTCTACATATAAACCCTTATATTGTGATAATTTTGTCATGAGATTAGTAATTTTTATAGTTATATTAGTTTTATTTATTAGTTCTAGTATTATTTTATTCCATTGTCTTTGTAAATTGTAGAAAGTTTACACGGATAACACCTATGTATGAATTAATAAGAAAAATAATAGAGTTTTGAGTAAATTATGATAAATCAATAATTCTATTAATTAGAATTATCAAAATTCTTAATAACAAAATTAATTATAATTGAGATTGCTATCTAAATTTCAATATTAGATCTATTTGAATTTGTTTTAAGATAGAAGGAAAACTCATTCTTTTTATAATATTTAAATTTGATTAGTAACTTTATTATTATCTTTATTATTAATTATGTGAATTTTTTGACAATCTTTGGTTAATCAGAGTTAGTCATTAACTTTGCAACCATGATTAACATTATTAATTTTACTACAATAAATAATATATTAAATAAATATAAATAATAATAAATATAATAATAAATAACTAAGTAATAAATATTCTGTTAATAACTAATAAATAATAATATAGTACTAATTAATAAAATAATAAATAAATATAAATATACTAATAGTATTAATAAAATAAAAAATATTAATGGGAGAAAACTTTAGGTAACAACACCTACCCCATCCCTAATTCATATAACTTATTTTTTTTTGAAATTGGCATTGTATTGTTCACAAAGATTTAGTTTCAATTGGGTCCAGATGTTATTGAAGCTGGTCTATGAATGGTATCACAAAAGTTTAATATTTGAACAGGATCCAATTTTCCAATATGAGAAAGAGAACGTGTCCAGAAAATTGAACTGTTATGAATCATGACCATTTAAACTACTCAGAATAGGTTTATAATATAAAATATTTGTATTATCTTATTACTCTAAATTTATCAACACATTATCTTGTTCTATTGATATTGATATCTCGATCTCAATATCCACTATTAGATCAACTTTAATATAAAGCCAAAAATCAGCCACAACCTGCTTATAGTCTACGTGTAACAAAAAAATCAATTCTATAACTAAAAAATGTCTTCAAAATCTATCGATGAGTGGAAATCTAAGTTAGTTGGGAAAATATTGGTTCGTTCTAAAGATATTTCAACTGTGAGTGAAGTTGATAAAGATAAGGTAATGATAAAAAAAAATTCGAATCTTCCATTTCAAATATTTCAAATCTTACAATATATAATTTTAATAGGTCGTCCTTGAAACAGATCTTCCTGAAGTTAAACGAATTGTTAACAAGGGAATGTTAGTTACTATGGATTGGAAGCCTGAAAGGTCAATAAATTCAGATCATTTATCTATTATTGATTCGGGGGGTTTTTTTTTATTTTTTTATTCATTTTTATAAAAAATTAGGTTGAATGTTCATCTCAATGAAGACAATAAGATTACGAGTGTTAATTATGGATAAAGAAAGAAACAAAATAAATAATTCTATACAAAATTATTAATTTAGTTAAATAACAAATATTTTTATAAATGTAAAGACATTTTTCAAAGGTCTCTTTATAAACACTATAAATTATGTTTTTATTTACAATAATCTTTATACTCATGATTCTTTTTATAAATTTTTATCAAAGCACACAAAATAAAGTGAAAATGTAAGTCCCGTATCTGTCCGAGAATATTATTACTTTAATATCTGGTCATCAGAGGACTGAATTAATATATGATCCTTTTATTAAACATATGACTTTATCCAATTAAATCAATTTTAGACTTAACAGTTTCAGTCAGAACCAAGATTTTTGAATTCTTTCTTGTGAAATTAAAGAATAATTAAATAAAAATGAGTAATAATAAATATAGATATTAATTTTAAAAGTTATTTGAATACTGGTTGATAAACATTTATTAAATTTACCATAATTTTTTATGTTCTAACCTTTGAATGATAAGATATAAGATTTACTTACAAGCTCATATTAAAAAAAAACTATTAAGAATTATTAAATGTAATTTTTTTTTATAATTTTTCATCTTATTGTTTCATGAACTGTAAATTCTATCGAGGAAAATGGTATATCATCATCAGAATCATCGTCACAGGAAATAGGACTTGATTAATAAATTAATAAATGATATAATTAATGTGATGTGATTAATGTGAAAAATATTAATGTGATTGATGTGATATTAATATTATTAATATGTTACAAACATTTTTGGAGCAAACACTTTAATTTGTCTTATATGACTATCTTTTCCATTTTGTTGATTCGATTTGATTGCTATTTGGAAGAGATTTGCACCTACTGGACGACCTGTCTTACTATTTAATCATAAATTATTAAAATTAATTATCATCATAAATTATTATAATTAATTATCATCATAATTATTATTAACATACATACGTTAATGTGTGATCTCCACTAAGTTGAATATCAATCCATCCATCTGGTTCTTCTAGTTCAATTGTTCGCAAATCCTACTTGATCATGAATTTTCAAGTGTTTGACTGGAAAATATAGAATTTGATTTTTTTTTTTTAAAAAAAAAAAAATATAACGTATGAAAACTTTATTATTACCTGTAAATCCCCAAAATTAGTCCCTGCTCTAATAGTTATTTTATTTGGTGTATAACTTTCATCACTCTTGTAATCAAGCCAAAGTGATATTTGCTTATTACAAAATATAAAATTAAATATAGTTAAGATAAAATTAACAAATGAGAAATAATTAAAACAATTATTAATTACCACTACTAAAACTTTTTTGGGAAATTGAATATTGATAAAGTGTGGTAATGTGCCGTCCGATCTAAAAAAAAAAAAAAAAAAGCAAAGATATTATATGTATTCATCATATAAATTTACGAATTTTTTTTTTTAAAAATGAATCTAAAACCTACTGCCAATAGGTTATAACATTATTGTCTCTCAAGTTTTCAATACCATTGCCAGCTTTCCAACTTGAAAGTGACCACATAGCCGATGATCCAATTTCACGTAATTCTATTACGTTTAAAAGCCTAAATATCCGCATCAACGCGTAACAGGTAAAATGGATCCCCAGCTATACCTTCATGTTTAAACTCGCTCCTTATAAATTTTCTTTCTTTCCTTCCAAGAAAGATATTTTCATCATCGTCTACAATACCACCCATATCTTCTTCTGCTTCCTCTGTGTCTGGAACATTATTCGGATTATTCATATTAAACGTGTAGAGAATAAAATGTTTATTTGTCATATGATCAATATCACCAGAAATATTATTTATATCACTTTGTGATCTGTTACACATATTCTCTTTATACTCTTAATTCTTTAATTTAAATAAATTTATATTGTATCACATGATAACTATGATAACTATTACGAACGGTAAGTGTACACACAAAGTCTTCTTTTTAAGTCTTTATTTCACTTACTTCACTTATTAACCCTTAAACATAAAATAAAAAAGTAAATGCACGTGAATTTCTCTCGTAACATAATCGTGGAAGACGTAAAATAAATGCATGTACCATGTAATCATTTTATGAGTTTCCTAATTAAGAATTTGACATTGTCCATTGTCGACAAAATAGATAACAAACATCAGTTTCAGATTTTAATATCACCCAAATAAGTATGTTATTAACTTTAAAAAAGCTTATTTATATATTTATGCAAAATGATAATTTGATAAAGCGTCATAGTTAACATAACATTCTTAGTAATGTCGATTGGAATATTCGATTCAAGAAATTGATCTAACAACATTTTGAATAATATTTATTATAATTAATATTTTAGTAATATTTGTATTATTTGATATACTGTATGTGATATATGTTTAATATTTAATAATATATAGAAATATTTAGTAATAATTGATGAATAAAATAAAAAAAATATAATTGATTGTATTGCATTCTAATAATAATAATGATTTCTAATCCTGACAATAAATCTTAATTTTTATGATGTCAATTTGTTTGGGAAAAAAATTCCCATTCATCGTGAGTATTATTAAAGTTTATCATTTCTGAGGGAGAATAAAACATGTCATATGATATATTATCAACAGTATTGGAATTTAAGATTGTGTCTTCAATGCTTAGATTCATGAAATTATTAACAGGTGTAATTATAGTATTCGACGTTTCATACATGGGGGTAACATTTAGGATAGCATTCATATTATTCATGTTATTCGTATTTGGAGTAACATTCAGATTTGGAGTATCGTTATTCATAGTTGAAATAGCATTCATAGTTGTGATATTATTCATATTTGAAATATTATTCATATTTGGAATGGTAACGGTATTCATTTGGGCGTTAACAATCATTGCATAAATATCCGTAATATTCGTACTATCATTCGTAGTTAAATTATTTGTAATAGAATTAGTAAATTGCTCAGAGTAAATACATTCTGGCATTAAATTAATATCAAAATTTGAAACATCATCGTTTAAAGTTGTGGTATTAGTTTCATTTAAATTTTTGTTGAAGTTATTATTTTCGGATTGAAGAAAATTATTGCTTTCAAACATTAATGGGGAAGATCCTTTAGAAGAATACGGCGAAGAAAAGGAAGGTGAAGAATCGTAAGGTGAAGATAAAGGTGAAGAAATAAATTCTAAAAATGAATTAAAAAAAAAAAAATAATAATTAGTAAAATAACTTATATTAATATCGAATAAAAATAAGAAAAAATAAAGTATAAATACCTATATTATTTATATTATTTATATTATTATTATCATCGTTTATATTATTATTTATATTATTAGGTGTGTAAATTAATGTTGATGGAATAATTTGTTGAAATTGTTGTGGAATTTGTAATAAATTGTTTCCAGAGTTATTAATCGTAACATTTTGCGATGCAATAGTCACATTATTTGTAGTAATAGGTTTAGGTTTTATAGGTCTAAATTGACCGTTTCTTCTTAAATTTGATATTTGACGAGCATTTTTGACAGATTTCGGTGTCGGTCCTCGAGATTTTACTGGGAGAATGTAAGTACATTCTAATTTTTTATCAGCACATCTCGCACACTGTTCTTCACCATCACACTTGGTTTTTGTCTTTTTGCAATTTGTGCACGCATTGATAACGTTTTTTCTTAATTGCTGTTTTGGCATTGTTACGAGATAATAATTAATTTCAGTAAATTTAATTAAATAGTAATAATAGATAATAGTTCTAAAGATCTGAAAATATATGAATATAAAAACGCTTTATTCAATGCTTCAGTGACAATGAAATTCAGTAAATTCCTTTGACCTTTTTATATTTTTTTTTCTCAATCGATTTTTTTAATCCATTTGTTTCAAAGGTTTCAAGCGATCATTCAAAGAACTATGAGATATTGTATTACAAAAAAAATAGTGCATAATGATCATTTTTAACTGCATTAGATAAATTAAATAAATAAATATAATATAATTATTATCTACTGTATAATATATAATTAATATACTGTATAATATATTTAATGATCTTAGATAACTTTCTCGTTATTTGCATCTTATCACCCAAAAATAATCGAAAAATTTCATTTTCGTTAGTCAGAAAAATTCACTGGAATTTACTAATTTCATTGACGCCACAAATTGCACCTTCCAAGAAGAAGTTGTGGCTTGATCTTGGCGTCATATGCATGTTTATTAATTGTTGAACTTGATGATCCTTTTATGATGACACAACATCAAATGAATGCCATTAACTTATTTTTATAAGGTAAAATGGAATTTTCCGAAATTAGTAGTTTTATATTGAGGTGTGATTATATGATGATGTGATTTATGATGATGTTACGGTGATAATACCAACCGCAAATTGATATTGAAATAAAGGGAAGATTTTTAATTTTCGAACAAGTAACCATCTATGGTTAAAATGTTAAGTGATAGTTCTGATAAATTTCTACTTGTTAAAAATAGCTTGTTGAAGGATTTATATAAATTTGAAACAAGGATCTCGATTGACATGTTCATTCAGAATTTATTTATTTTATGTTGTATTGGTGGTACTAAAAACGGTTTATTTTTAATTTTTTTTCTTCCATTTAAAATTTACAAGATATTCAAATATTTTTTTTAATTTTAGTTACTTTAAATCAATTTAGACTGTAAACTGGGGTCATTATTATTGTTACGGATATTTATATAACAAGTATGATAGAAAGCGAGGTTAAAAATAATTTATATAATTATCTAGAACACAAATATTGTCACTATTGTATATAGATTTAAGTAATTTCTTCTTAGATCAACTACTTGAAAAAGTAAGAAGTTAAAACGCTATCTGACAGTCAATAAAATTCACTTGTGAAAATAAATGTAAAACATAATTTATTTGAAAACCTCAAACTTTTTAAATATTTTGGGAAATATGAGATTTTTAAATTAATGATGACTAAAGAACTAAGTACTTTTTTACAGTTAGTAAAAATGACATTTTTTTCAGTTAGTAAAAATGACATTTTTTTATACTTTTGCTAGATTATAGTTATTGTATAAAATCCGATGGAATAATGAATCTTTCATTTCTTAATCTTGATATTTGAATGTAAAAAATAAGCCAATAGATATATTAATTCTTGTCACATTGTACATGAAACTTTTTGCATTCTGGAAAGTCGTTTTCAAGCGCAGCTATTTTAATAGTGTTGCCTCTACCATTTTAACAGGAAATAAACCTTTTGCAAAGATTCTGAATTAGCCTAAGATCATATAATCCTGATACCACATAAGTATCATGTTTTGTTACATATTAATAAATAAAATTAAATGTGTTCTAAAATTAAAAACAGATTTTATACATTATAAGCTAATAACTATCATGTGTTTTTTAAATTTACTTTTGTTAATTATTGTCTGTTTTATTTCTTTATAAAAAATTGCTCCTGATCAATGTGGAATCTGTTATTTTTCAAGTGCATCATATCTATTATTTGAATAGAACTGTGGTTTCACAATAGGTGATTCAAAAGACAATGTATAACTTAATCAAATAATACAATTATAAAAATAAAGAAAAACAACATTAAAATATTTAATTAATTAATTTGTTTGTTTATTAATCATATCTTTTATTATTTGTAACTTTTAATATAAGAGTCAAATCATCTGATTTTATTAAAATATTTAAAATAAATACTTATAATGATAATATGATATTTTATTTATTTTTTATCAAAAAAAAATATCTCAATACTAATTATTTATTATAAGGCTAAATTATATAGAATCTTAAATTATTTGATAAAAATATTTTATTAATTATCATTAATAAAGATGCTGTATAAGTTAGGTACTATACAATGGCTCACAAATATATTATAACACCTGATTTTTTGTCTTTAAAAATTCTAGCCCCTGAACAATATAAACAATAGATTTTAGAAATAGTTATTAACATATTTTAATCTTTGAGATTTGAAGATTTTTTTGAGATATTTTTGATATCAAATTGATAATTCTGATTTTGCATAAACAGATATTCAACATTTAAAATTGTTACTTAATAAGATATCAGTTGTAAATAAAATTTTATACAGAATAATTGTGACCAAGATAATTATAAAGTTAATTATCTTTTAAATTTTATAACAATTGGATTAGTGATTATCAAGAAATTAACTTTTGAAAATTGAAATTATATATATGACACAGGTTAATTACAAAAGAATAAATATACTGAAAAGGAATTCTGATTTTAGCTAATTTATAATATAGAATACAATATAATGATTAATTTTTAGCTAGTTTATAATATAGGAATTCTGATTTTTAACTAATTTATAATATAGGAATTATCATTTGATATAGTGATACTATATATGTTTCCAAAATTGATTTTAGATTTTTGATGTATTTCTTCCTCTCAAACTCTAATCTATATATGAAAATAAAAAAATATCTAGTTAAGTGTATTTTTTATCAAAGAATAGAAATCAAGTTTTAAAAATTTCATTTTTTATTAAGATAATTTTGTCTTCTATAAAAAACTATTTCAATTTTTGGATTTTAAAATATTTTGATAGCTTCATTAAGAAATTTTTGGAGGTAAATATATTCAGATATATTGATAACTTACATATTTATTCATATAAATTACATTAATCCATATTAATTCACATTTATCCATATTAATTTGTATGTTATAACAAATATATTTGTATATATTTAGTTTTTATTAATTGTGAATGTATCACATATATTTGTAAGTGAAAATTTCTTGATACTATTTTGTGTGCAAGTATAAGTGATATAGTGATTTTTTTATATTTGCCTAGTATAAAATTAATAAAAAAAAATTTATATGTAAAATTTTAATTTTCAAAAGTTAATTTTAAGTAATTCTAATTCAATTGTTATGAAATTTAAATATACTATTTCTATTATATAAAATTTTATTTACAATTGAAATTTTTACAGATCAAATATAAAAGAAAATACAATATCAAAAAGAATTTCAATTTTAGTTAATTTATAATATAAAATGTAATAGGACAGTTAATTTTAACTGGTTTATAATATGAAAATTTCAATTTTTAATTGATCTATAATATAAGAATCATTATTTGATATAACAATTCTTTTATATTTGACTAGTATTTAGTAAATAACAATTTTTAATATTGATTATCTATTTATACAAATTAAAATTAATAATTTGATATTAGAAATATTTCAAAAAAATCTTCAAATCTTAAAGATTAAAATATATATAATAACTATTGTTTTAAAATTTATTATTTAGAAACTGGAATTTTTTAAAAACAAAAAATCAAATATTATAATACATTAATTAAAATTTTATAAATATTAATTAAATATTTAATAAATAATATTAATTAAAATTTCATAAATAAATACTATATAATATATATCTGGTATCAAATATAAATAGTATTATTTCTAATATTAGTTATATATTAGATACTTTATATATGACTAATATTATAGATAAAAAATATTTTTTATATTTATTAAATATCTAATATAGGTAAAAATATCTTTTATATATAATGGTTATATCCAATATATAAAAATAATATTATTCTTATTTGCTATTAGATATATATAGTATTTATGAAATTTTGATTAGTATAAATATAATATTTGATTTAAAATTAGATAAATATTAACTATTTAATAGATGTAAAAATATTTTTTTGCATATATCAAATTAGTAATATTTAATAAAATTAATGTATTGAAATAAGAGTACAACTATTTTTTATTACAATAATTTGTAATGTCATAATGTTACAATTACAGTATATTATATATTATAATTCTAATATTAGTTGAAATTTTATAATTACTATATACAATATATCCAATATTAAATAAAAATGATATCATTACTAATATTAATTATATATGGTAACTTATAAAAGTATTATAATATCTAATTTTTTATCTTTAAAAAATTTTAGTTCTGAATAATAAATTTTAAAGTAATAGTTATTATATATATTTTATCTTTAGAATTTGAAAATTTTTTTGAAATGTTTTTGATATCAAATTTATAATTCTAATTTTACATAAATGAATAGTTAATATTGAGAATTGTTCAGATATTATAATACTTTTGTAAAATATTGTATCAAATATTTAATATATAACTGATATAGATAAAAAATACTTTTTATCTATATCAGGTATTCAATGAATATAAAAAAATATTTTTACCTATATTAATTATATTTTAGATATCTACAGTTTTAGTAGAAAAAATTAATAATTTTATTTTTTTAGAATTTTCATTAGATATATATTTTTTTTTCTGTATCATCTGAAATTAAATATAGAATAAATTATTTATTTATATTTTAAATATAGAATAAATAATAAGTTAAATATCACAAATGTTATATACAATTATTTAAAAAATACTATTAATATATACTAGTTAAAAATTGATAAATAATACACATATCAAGTACCCGATATGTGTATGGTATGTCTCTAATATCAGATGTATATTGAGTACCCAATAGGTATAAAAAATATTTTTATATATATCAGATACTTGATAAGTGTAAAAAAATATTTTTTACACCTATCGAGTATCCAATATACACCCAATATTAAGGACGTATTATGTACATATTGGGTATCTGATATATGTATTATTTATCAATTTTTGACTAGTGATATTAAGACTTAAAGAAAAAACAAAGTTCATAAATACAAGTCAAATACAAAAGATATACTATACTGAAAAAGAATTCTATTTTAGCTAATTTATAATATAAGATACAATAGAACAATCAATTATTATTGACTTTTACACTGGTCGAAAATTGATAAATTATACATGCATCAGGTACCTGATATGTACATGGTACGTCCCTAATATCAGGTACCCAATATACGTCTGATATTAGGGACATACCATGCACATATCGGATACCCGATGTGTATATGATTTATTAATTTTCGACTAGTGTTAGTTAATTTATAATATAGAAATTACCATTCAGTATAATAATTCTTTTGTATTTAACTAATAAAAATTTAGCTCTTTAAAAAATAACTAGTTACCTTTAAAAAATATTATATAGGTAAATTCAACAACTTGAAAAAACTAATGACTTTAAATAAGAAGGTCATTTTGACTATCTATTTCACTTTTACAGGTCAAAATTCAAATATCAGGTATTTATTGGTTAAGTGTCTTTATCTTGGACCTCCAGTTTAGGATATTATCATGAACCCCTAAGGTTTAGATTATACATGTTTCTAAAATTGATTTTGGATTTTTGAGGTATTTCGACTTTTTGAAATTTATACAGAATCTATTCTATATATGGAAAGTATCCAGTTATATATATATTTAATCAAAGAATAAATCTGGGTATTCAAAAAATTTCAGATTTTAAGTAAAATAATTTTGTTTTTTATAAAAAACTATTTTGATTTTTTTTCTAAAATTATAATTTTGGAGCAATAAAATAATTTTACGTATAAGTATAGTTCAGATCTTAAATATTATTAGCTCATAACACATATTATCACGAGAAATTTTTAAGTCAAAAAAAAATATATTTATTTATAATGTAATTAAATATTATAAAAATTTTTAAAATTGAAGAAAATATTTATAATGTAATTAACAATTTGATAAATATAGATTATTTATTTAAATTTATTAACTATTTAATTAATTTTATTATTTACATAATTATATAAAAATAAAAAACTGTAATTATTCTTCATAAACATAATTACCGAAGGTACTACTATTCTCCATGATTTTTTATACTTCCTCAAGTTTAATTTTTCCACATTTCTTTTTTTTTTTTAAATTAAAAAATGGTCGAAGAAGGAGAAAGTTCACTACATTTAAGTGATACTCAGAAAGAACATGAAGCTAAAAGTAATTTTGCTAATAAACCTTTCGTTTTTATTAAAAAACTTCCCTTTAATAACAATGAAAATAGTGAAATGAATCTCTACAATTTGATCAAAGTTACAAAAAACAAATAAATGAAATGGAAGAGGAGGGATAAATAATATTAAAAGAAGAGGGGGAAGTGAAAGGGAATTAAAGGTATGAAATTTGGGGGGAGGGGAAATTGATATTTTCACAAGGAAAAATGACGCAATCAGCAATTTCAACATTTTCATGAGAAGGGAAGATGAAATCGGCAATTTCGTGAGGAGGGAGATGAAATTGGCAATTTCGTGAGGAGGGAGATGAAATCGGCAATTTCGTGAGGAGGGAAATGAAATATAAAAGAAAAAGGGAGAGTGGGTTAAAATATATTAGAAAAAGGGTTAGAGGAAATGGAGGGAAGTCGAAATATATTAAAAGAGAAGGGAGAAGATCGAAATAGGTAAGAAGAAGGAGAAGAAGGATGAAATCGACATGAAAGAGATAGACAAAATCAGCGTTTTTACGAGAAGAGGTGTAACTGTCATTTACTCAGTGAGAGAGAGAAGAGTGGAAAAAAGAGGTGACAAAATATTCTTGAAAAAGGGGAGGAAAGTCAGAATGTGCAGAATGTGTTAAATCTAGAGGGGGAAGGTCAAAATCAATAAGAGGAAGAAGAGAACGGACAGGATCAGCGTTTTTGATGTTTTTATGATGAAAAGAGGTTAGATAGGAGAAAATATTCAAGAAGAAGAGAACTGGTGAATTGAACTTGAAAATTTATAGGAGGTGGAAGAAAGTCAATGGGACGAAGAAGGAAAAACAAAATCAAAGTCTTTATGAAAAAGAAAAATCCTATAAAAAAACAAGACAAATTTTTAATTCTGATAATAAAGAAATAGAATCAAATGTTAAAAATACAAAACAAAGATTTGGAAAGAATAAAAAGAAGAAAAAATTTATTATTAAAAAAAGTTGGGTATGGAATTGGTTTAAAGAAATAACTTTATCCAATGGTAATATAGTTGCTAAATGTCAAGTTAAAATTACACATAAAAAAATATGTAAAAATCATTTTAAAACTGGTGGTTCAACTGGAAATTTGATTACACATTTAAAATAATAAACATCAAATTTCGAAAGAAACAAAAAAAAAAGGAAGAGTGGTAATAATTTTATTAAATATAATATATTTAAATTTTTTTTATAAATTAATTAATTTTTGTATTATTATATATTTTAGATTCAAAGTACAATGAGTAATTTAATTAAAAAAAAATCTCACAATGAATTACAACAAACTAAATTAAATCAACTTTTGGCTGAATGGATTATTTCTAAAAATCTTCTATTAAGTATAACTTAATCAGATTCATTTTATAATTTTATTAGTGTACTTGATTCAGCTTTTACTATTCCTGATGTAAAATTAATAAAACAAATAATTCACAAAGCATATAATCATATATTATTTTTTTTAATCAAACTTATTGAAAATAATGTACTATTTGTTAATTTAACAACAGATATGTGAACTGCTTATAATCGACAAGGATATCTTGATATTATATGTAGTTATTTAAATGAGAATTTTAAACTTCATGAGCAAGTTCTTTCAGTTGAATATGTCAAATATCCTTACATATCTGTTTACATTAGTGATACAATATTATCTATTTTGGATGAATGGAGTATTCGTGATTATACTTGCATGCAAAATTATTTTGGAACCCCGAAATTACAATTTTGGAGAAAAAAGTTGAAATAGTTTTTCATAAAAGACGAAATTATTTTACTTAAAACCCGAAATTTTTTGACCACCCAGATTTATTCTTTGATTAAAGATACATATAACTAGGTACTTTTTTTACTTCTATATATAGAATAGATTTTACATAAATTTCAAAAAGTCAAAATATTTTAAAAATCTAAAATCAATTTTGGGAACATATATAATTGAAATATTGTGAATATTTATGTAATAGAATATTCCAAAAATTTATTAAATCAATAAAATTAATAAACAATTAACATTCAATAATAATATTATTACAATATGCATTTTATTTTCGCAATTAATTATTTAGTTTTGAAAAAAATCTGTAAAATATCAAAATGTTTCATATATAAATCTCGAATATACTGTTATAATAATTTCGTGAATATATATGAAAATAAACAGAGATTTACAAAAATATATGTAAAAATTTTCGAAAATAAATAGAGATTTACGAAAATATATATAAAATTTTCGAAAATAAATAAAACAAAAAATTTCAGAGATTTACAGTTTGAAAATTTTTGAAAATTTATGAAGGTGTCATATAATTCAAAAAATTTAACGAGGCAAAAATTTTCAAAATATTTTGCTTTTAAAAATTTTCTAATGCATAACATTAATGGAATCAATAAGAAAAATATTTACAAAAATAATAATTACAAGATTAACTAAAATAATAACAGAAAATAAGATCCTCTCAGAATTCAACTTTGTAGGCATACTGGGAAGAAGAACAGCATTTCCAATCTCAATAATTACAGACATAATAGAAGACGCAAAAGAACATGAAAAATCATTATGGCTTCTGTTTCAAGATATAAAAAGGGCTTTCGACTTAGTAAATTCAGAATACCTGGTAAAAACATTACAATAAATTAAAATACTTTATAAAATAACTAAAATTATAAGTTTTATAATGGCAAACAGGAAAACATTAGTAATAACAGAATATGGATCAACAGAAGAATTTACAGTATACATGTTTTCAAAATTGATTTTAGATTTTTGAGGTATTTCGACTTTTTGAGATTTATGCAAAATTTATTCTATATATAGAAGTAAAAAAAGTACCTAGTTATATGTATCTTTAATCAAAGAATAAATCTGGGTGGTCAAAAA
>CAJVPK010001171.1:0-14327 GCA_910592015.1 Diversispora eburnea
ACTGATTGCCTGTCTTGCTGTGTTCCGAGATATTGCGCACGAGAAAAAGAGTGTTAATAATACATTGAATTATTGTGATCATCCTAAATTTATTGAGACTGATTGGCTTGACTTTCCACTTTGTTCTGCGCAGACCGCGACAATATTTATAATCTAGAAGCAACTAAATAAAAATAGAAATAAATTAATTGTAAAAATAAATATGATATATTTTACACTTAAAACAGGAATATAGTTAGTTAATTCTTCAAGTTCCTTTTCAATAATTTGTTCATTTTTAGGCTTTGGAAGACTTGAATAATTAAGAAGTCAACTGATGTTTTAATAATTTCAGGTTGCAAACCACCTATGATATTTCTCTTATTAGAATTTTCCAAATCTGAAATATATAAATGAATTTTCCAAATATTTTCAAGCCATTTCATATTTTTATTATGTTTTTTCCTCGTTTAAGAAATATTCTAAATATATATGTCAGTCTAGTAGCGTTATATAGTACTGAACTACCCTTTGTTATCTTTTTAATATTTTCCTTTCTATTATTTTCATTACTCATTCGAGATGTTCAGTTAAATGTTGGATAAAGTTTATCCATTGTTTCAAATATGTTTTTGAGCTGCACGGTTGGCAACCACATGTAAGGATTATATTCTCGTTCGCATTCTTCACATAAATTCCATAATTGTGTCGAATTTTCGTTCTTCAAGGAAATTAAAAAGAGAAAATATAATAAATATGCTGCAATTAATGATCATTTTTTTTTTAATAAAAAAAATTTCTTATTATAATTTGTGCCTAACAGTTAAAGATATTTTTTTTAAAAAAAAAAATTAATACTGGATTGAAAATTATTATCCATTTATTTTCCCTTTATTTTCCCTTTATTATAGAATGCCTGGGAAATTACAGTATATACAAAGCACAACTGAATTTAGTATAAAAGAAATAACAAGATTAAGTGACCAAAATTATTTATTTACAAACAAGAATCTGAGTATAGAAGAGTTTGAAATCGGACAGTTATATGTTGTTCTTAGTTGATGTCTTACTTTGGACAATATTGAAATATCTCAACTAGATCAGTCAGCATTTATAACTGAAATTTCAAAGATCAAATCCTTTTCGTACTTTCTTTAAATGTAAAAAAATGTGATACTGTTTACACTGCTGCAACTAGGAGTCTAGAATTTGTAACTCTGGTGGTTGGTTTCACACAAATATCGTAAATCTATATGCGCTTAGTCAAGCGAGAAAATTGATTAATAAACATAGTACAAAATATCGTGTATACTATTTAAATAAACCTTGAAATACTGATATAACCTGATATAATATGGGAAATAGTATATCGGTGGTTAAAAACTTAAAACGAACAAGAAAATCGAGAAAATCTAAAAATGCGAAAAAATTCGAAACTTTTGGTACAGAATCAAATGATGAAAGTAATGATTCACATACATATAGTTATATTAGTGATACTTCTACTAAAGTATCAAAAGGTCGTTATTTATTCTCAAATACATTTGATGAATCTGAAAGAATAAAAAGAAAACATTTTGTTATAAAATATATATTTGAGAGAAATTTTTCCGCTCCCATTCAAGATTTATTAATTAATGGATGTCGAGTTCTAGATATTGGGTAATTAATCTCTCTATTGGATATTTTCTCTCTTGTACATATATCTCTCTTAACATATCTTTTATAGTTGTGGTCCAGGAACTTGGATATTGGATATGGCCTCAGAATATATTCAATCTTCATTTATTGGTGTCGACATTTTTAATATGTTTCCATCAGAAATAAAACCAAATAATACAGATTTCATTGTGGCGGATGTTCGAAATAATTTACCATTTGAATCAAATTATTTTGATTATATTCATTTAGGTGATATGGGACATAGTTTTACTGAATATGATTTGGATTGTGTTGTGGTAATTATTTATTTTATCTCTCTTTTATATATTTATATTTTATTTTACTTGAATTTTTATTAATTTTTTATTCTATTTTTCGTATTTTTTTTAAAAAATTACATTTTTTTATTTTTTTTTATTTTATCTATTTAAGGTACCAGGTAATTACTAAATTGTATTTATATTTACTGAAATTTGTTAAATTCGAATTCATTAAAATTCATACTAAATCCTTACATAAATATTCTTTATGTGTATAGAATGTATACGTATTTTAAGACCAGGAGGATGGATCGAATTTCAAGAAGTTCAACATTTTATGAATAATCCAGGTCCTTGTTCAGAAAAATTTTCAACTCTAGCGAAGAATTGGATTAACTCAAAAGAAATTAGAACTTCACCGTATTCACAGAATGAATTGGTAATTAATTAATTATTATTTCTAATTATTTATGTTTATTTATTTATTATTTTTAATTATTTCTAATTATTTCTAATTATTTATATTTATTTATGATTATTTAGAAAAAAAATTCAAACATAACGAATATTAATGAAATTGTCAAACCAATACCGCTGGGTAGTTGGGGAGGAAAACTTGGTGAAGAATTTGAAGAATCTTATTCAATCATTTACTTTTATGTCGCTAAACCTATTGCTAAAATTAATAACTGTCCGGTAGAAGAAATTAATGAATTAATTAATAATATGCGACTGGAAATGTCTGAATATAAATCTTCATATGATTTTATTCGAACTTTTGGACAAAAGGAATATTCTGAAAATAATGAAATAAGTAATGAAAATAATGAAGATTGATTAATTCATTTCATTTATAATTATATCATGTGTCGTTTATAGGTGATTTTGATATTATAAAAAATATTAGTTGTAGGTTACGATATTCCAATTTTTTTTTTTTTAGGTTATGAGATGAGATATGTATAATTTATGTCAGACTAAATTAAATAATTTTAACATTTATAATTCAGAAACAATTAAATAAAAAGATATAAATAAATTAATTATAAAAAAAAATATATTTAATACTAAAGTAGGAATAGAATTTGAATAATTAAGAAGTCGAATGGTGTAAATTCCGGACGTGAGTTTATTATAATTAAGTTATTATATTTTATGTGTTTGTATTATTTTTTAAATGATTTTCTATATAATTCCTGGAAAGAAAAAATTCTTATTATTCTTCTCATCAAAAATTGAATATAATTTTTACACGTGATGCCAACCATCATATTTTAAAACAGATTTTGATAATTGGACAAGTGGAAATGAAACAATAGATAAACTTATTAGATAGAGCAATGAAAGTAATAGAATGGATACCTTATGATATTTAAAAATATTAAAGAGATAGCAAAGGGTCAATTTGATATAGCATTATTGAAAATATATAATATTTGACAGTTAATTATAATCTATAAAAATAGTTATGCTGATTTTGTAAGGATGTAGTTTATAATAAACAATAACTATATAATCATCATTCTACTAATTATATTGGGATTCTATGAGTTAATAGATTACCCAAACCAATAAAATATAAAATATAGAGAAGTAAGAGTAATACGTTTGTGATCCAACATTTCAGGCGAGGCATCAAAATATTCGGATTTTTTTCAAATATTTACTAAAAACAAAAAAAAAAATGAATAGTAATTGATCGATAGCATATAATTTTTTTTGTTTTATCGTGAAGAAAACTAAAAAATGGAATTTAAACTAATAAAATTTAATGCTTAAATAGTATGATTTTTTTCAAGATATGAAGACAATTTAGACTCGACAAATGAATAACCGATCGTTTTATTTTGTCATATTGCAAAAAAAAAAATCCAATTCACTTAATTTATTATACCCAAATAACTAATCATAAATCACAATCAATAAATTTTAAACATAAAATCTTATGTGATCAATTAAGAATTGGAGACATTTCTTGTATTAAGCAATTGAATTTTGTAAATATCTAACATTTTCTAAACCATTATATACTTATAAATTTTTATTTTATTTGAGAAAGAATATAGACTTGTAAAATCAAATTCAAATTAAATATATTTCTTTTAAAAGTACGTTTATATACTTCATACTATTAAATTATTCTATTCATTATCGTTTCATGAATCAATATTCTGTTATACTTCTGGTATGATATCATTATTTTGAAAGAAATAGAAAATAATTGTATTTATATAAGTTACCACCTATTTCTTTAATTGGCATTTCACGTCATGATGTAGCAAGAGGAATGTGTCATAACAGAGAGAGTATGATATGGCGTGAAAGTGAGTGACATGACAGCACATAATAAACTTGTAAAGAAGGAAATTATAATTACAAAATAAAATGCCTACCAATTTCTTTTTTTAGCCATAAGAAATCGAACAAATCCACCTATATGACATATTTGCAACATTAAATACACTAATTATTCGGGCTAAAGGGTTTAGAACACAATGGGTTAAACTAAAAGGCGAAATATAAGAGAATTTTTTGCTATAGGCGAAACTTTTTTTTTGCTTGTTTAAATTTAGGACACTACTCTAGGTGGGTTATTTCAGTATTATTATAATTTTAAGATTAATAAAATTAAAAGATAAGAAAAATATGGGTAGACTTAGGACGGTTTGGCCCGAATCATTACTACACATTACCACCATTTACACGACACATCTACGTCTATGGCGTGACGTGACGTTTATTCACTGGTGTAAATGTTTTTTTGCTCTTAAATAAATTTTTTATTCTTCTTTAAAATAGAAATAGAAATACTTATAATTGACCAAATTTCTTCTTTACTTATTTAATTCTTAGTTCATAATCTAACCATCTATCAAATTATCTTAGACTATCGATAAAAAAATGTTGAATCCTCTTTTTGAAAATAAAAAAAGGGAAAGTACAATAAATATGGTGGGATTACATTCTTATTATTTTTTTTTTAATAAAAAATTTCTTCTTTTGTATGTAATATTCATATGGACGGATTAAGCGCCGATCATTTTTGCGCTTCTGCATACTGATTTACTGATTGACAAACAAGAACCACTGTTTGGTTGTAAATCCTGTATTAAGTATCTACTATACAGAATAATTACATATGTATACAGAAAATTATGTAAGTCGCTTATTAATTTAATTGATTTAATTTAACACGATAATGCTTAGTTAAGCGAGAATTTTTTAATGAGTATGGAGGCATTCAACTAGTCGTTCGGATTTTTTTTTATGAACTTAGAAACATTCTTATATTCTATTATCTTGTTTAAAAATATAAACCAATATAACAAATACATTATAGTAATAAATGAAATATATAAACATGGGAAATAGTGTATCATTGATTAAAAACTTAAAACGAACAAGAAAACCTAAAAATGCGAGAAAATTCAAAACCTTTGATATGATAATGATTCAAATACATGTAGTAGAAGTTCTATTAGTGATTCTTCTACTAAAGCAAAATCAAAACATAGTTATATATTAACAGATAAGTTTGATGAATCTGAAGAAAACATTTTGTTGTGAAATATATATTTGAGGGAAATTTTTCCGCTCCCATTTCTAGATGTTGGGTCTCTATTGGATATTTTCTTTCTCTTATATATATCTTTTATAGTTGTGGTCCAGGAACTTGGATATTGGATATGGCCTCAGAATATACATTTTTAATATGTTTCCATCAGAAATAAAACCAAATAATACAAATTATTTTGATTATATTCATTTAGGTAATATGGGATTTTGTTTTACTGATTATGAATTTGATTGCATTGTGGCGTGGCAATCTCTTAAATATATATATTTTATTTTACTTGAATTTTTATTAATTTTTATTCTATTTTTTTTTGTTTTTTTTTTTTAATTACATTTTTTTTTATTTTTATCTACCAGGTAATTACTTAATTTTATTTATATTTACAAAAATTATTAAATCAAAATATATTAAAGTTCATTCTAATTTTATCATGAACCTTCTTTATGTGTTTAGAATGTGTACGTATTTTAAAACCAGGAGGATGGATTGAATTTCGAGAAAATAGTCGTAATTTAAATAACGAAGGTCCTTATACAAAAAGTTTACAACTATGATAAAAAATTTTTGGAAACAATCAATGCTAAATCTGCACATTATTCACAGAATGATTTGATAATTATTTATTATTTTATGTTTATTTATTCATTATTCTGATTATATATTTTTGGATGATTTTTAGAAAAAAATTCCAAACATAACGAATATTAATGAAGATGTCAAACAAATACCGACCGCTGGGTAGCTGGGGAGGAAAACTTGGTGAAGAATACCAAGAATCTACGTTTATTGCTTTTTTTTTCATTAGCTAAACCTATTGCTCAAATGTATAATTGTCCACTGAAAGAAATAAATGAATTAATTAATAATATGCAACTGGAAATATCAGAATATAAATCTTATTTTGATTTTATTCAAACTTTTAGACAAAAGGAATATTCTGAAAATAGTTAGAATTAGTACTACAATTCTGTTATATATTATTATAGGTCTGTAATTCAACTAAATTAAGCTACATGAACAAAAAAGAAAAAAAAAAATAAATAAATAAATATTCTAACATTCTTAAAATAATTTCTACGATTCCCCCATATATTTATGAGTTTATCTATAAAGTTTTTGATAAAAATGAGCAGCAATTATTATATTTTTATAATAAAAAATTGAATATTAGATAATTAATTTAAATTTGTAAAGTATCGAATTTTTTAATGCTACATCAAATTATTTTAAAATATCATAAGGTATCCATTCTATTACTTCCATTGCTCTATCTAACATTCAATTACAGTACATCTTTAATAAGTTTATCTATAATATGATTTGCATGGTTGGCACACACGTGTTTATATTCAATTTTTGATGAGGTGATCAAGAAAAGGAAATAAAATCAGGTCGAATTTTTTATCTCCGAGGAAATTAAAGCACAATATTATTATGTGTTGTTTCTGTAGTATAGCCATTCTTAAATTTTCATCATAAATGTAAATATTTTTTGTTGAATTATGAGATATTTATTTGTTTGAAAAATATAAGCGTGATGATTGAATGATAACGGAAATTTTGATATCTTTATTTTGACATGTGCTATATATAAACAATAAATTGGTAAAAATTAAAATTAACTTTTGATTTTTGTAGGTAGAAATATCTATTTATTGTATAAAATTCTACTAATTTTATTCTTGTATCGATGAAGTCATGTTGAAGTTGGGATTTCTTCATACCAAGCCAAAAAAAAATTTGTCCATTATATTCTTTTTAGGACAAAAAATGGAAAAAAATAATATATACTGGATAACTGGATAGTAATCTAGAACGTACCATTTGGAAGAATACAAAAAATAGATGTCATTAAGTATTTATTTTTTTTTCGTAATGATCATTGATTATTGATTCCATTTAACATAAATTTTTTTTTTAAAAAATAGAAATAGAAATACTTATAATTAACCAAATTTATTTACTTATTCAATTCTTGGTGCATATTCCATCCTCTATCAAATATCTTAGATTATCGGATAAAAAAAAAATGTTAAATCCTCTTTTTGAAAATAAAAAAAAAAAGGAAAATACAATAAATATGGTGTGATTACATTCTTTATTTTATTTTTTTTTAATAAAAAATTTCTTCATTTGTTTCGTTTTATTAACAAAGTATTTAACAAACTACTAATGATATTCGCATAATCATTTCTGCCAACTATACACATAAAGAATTGACAAACAAGAATCTTCCTTTGAACCACAATGCGAAATACTGTCTGGTTGTAAATCCTGTATTAAATAGCACTATTGGCTCTCACAATAATTACGTTATATTACGTAAATCGCTTATTACACAATAATGCTTAGTTAAGCAAGAATTTTTTAATTAGTCGTTCGGGATTTTTTTTTATATGAACTTAGAAACAATCTTTTACTATATTAACTTTGTACAAAAATATTGTAAATACTATTTAAAAATATAAACCAATATAACAAATATACTATAATAATAAATTAAATATTATAAACATGGGAATAGTACATCGTTGATTAAAAACAAAACCTTTGATTCAGAATCAAATGATAATGATTTACATACGTGTAGTAGAAGTTCTATTAGTGATTCTTCTATTAAAGCAGAATCAAAACGTAATTATATATTAACAGATAAATTTGATGAATCTGAAAGACTAAAAAGAAAACGTTTTGTTATGAAATATATATTTGAGGGAAATTTTTCCGCTCCCATTCAAGATTTATTTTCTCTCTTGTATATCTCTCTTATATCTGTTTTTTATAGTTGTGGTCCAGGAACTTAGATATTGGATATGGCCTCAGAATATACTCAATCCTCATTTGTTGATCTCGACATTTTTAATACGTTTCCATCAGAAATAAAATCAAATAATGCAAATTTCATTGCTCGAAAATGATCTACCATTTAATCAAATTATTTTGAATATAATCATTTAGGTGATATGGGATTTTGTTTTTCTGATTATGATTTTATTTTATCTCTCTTATATTTTATTTTTACTTGAATTTTTATTAATTTTTTATTATATTTTTTCGTATTTGTTTAATTCCATTTTTTATTTTTATCTATTTAAGGTACCAGGTAATTACTGAATAATATTTATATTTACGAAAATTATTAAATTGAAATTTATTAAAGTTCATACTAATTTTATCATAAATCTTCTTTATGTGTTTAGAATGTATACATATTTTAAAACCAGGAGGATGGATTGAATTGAATTTCAAGAAACTAAACGTATTATGAATAACCAAGGTCCTTATACAGAAAAGTTTACATTTATGACTTTAAAAATTTTGGAAACAACAGATACTTTATCTTCACATTATTCACAGAATGATTTGGTAATCATTTATTATTTTATGTTTATTTTTATTTATTTATTTATTTATTATTTTCAATTATTTTTAATTATTTATTTTTAATTATTTTAGAGAAAAATTCCGAACATAACAAATATTAATGAAGATGTCAAACTAATATCACTGGGTAGCTGGGAAGGAAAACTTGGTGAAGAATACCAAGAATCTATGTTTATTGACTTTTTTTCTTTCGCTAAATCTATTGCTAAAATTTTCAATTGCCCAGTGAAAGAAATAATTGAATTAATTAATAATATGCAACCGGAAATGTCAGAATATAAATCTTCTTATGATTTTATCCGAACTTTTGGACAAAAGGAATATTCTGAGAATAATGAAATTAGTAATGAAATAATGAATGAGAATGATTAATTCATTTCATTTTATCCACTTATTGGATAATTTAAATAGTTATATTTAAATATAGTACGTTATTTTGTTGTATTTTGAGAAATTTGATATTTCTATGTTCATTTATATTAGAAAAATTATAAAAACGCGTACTTACATAATAAATTCCTATGTAATTCACAAGTATTTGTGTATTTTTATTATTATATTTTTATCCAATTGTGTGCATACGCAGTATATTATAGTAAATATTGGATATTCAAAGTTTACATTAATAAAGAAGAATAATTTTCTTATTGACGCCACATTTTTTCCAATTTCCTTTATTTCATTATGCAAAGATTGTATGGTTTATGGTTTGTGTCCAATTTCATGAGAGGTGCAATATTTTCAAAGAACATAATATCAGGTTGGGGCGATTTGGCTAAAAAGGAAATTGATAGGCATTTTATACAAATTTTCCTTTTTAGATTTCGCCTTGTTTTAAATTATTATTATATCCCTATTGTGGACTTTGGATTTTTACCAATTTTTCTTTCTTTACACAAACCTCATATTCAAATCAATACGCCCTTTTCTTTTAGATATAATTATTGATAATTATTAAAAAAAAAATTCTTCGATCATTTAGTTGTAATAAATACTGGCATTTAAGAATTATTATAATTACAAAATAAGAAACAACCGTGCATGCAGAAAATTTATAAATTTTATATAGCCAAATATGTACAGCGAACTCGCTATAAATGCGCCCCCCCTCGGAGGCCAGCATTAATGGGCTGTACATTTATAGAGAGAAATTTTATAAGTTTACTATGTGTTTGGCGTGCATTTAAAGAGGGTGGATAGTGCATTATAAATTGTTGACTGTAATAAGCACGCACGAGCTACAAATCGGTATCTTATTTTAATATGTTTCGATCGATCGAAAAATTTCTAGTTTGATTTTGGGCAAATGTATCGTCAATCTTTTTTAATACTTTTGGTGTCATTCCGTGTTTAATACTAGAACCGGAAAAGTCTATTCTAGATTCAAAATCACTGGTTCACACGTATGCCAGACAAATTGTATATTAATAAGCGATATTAATGTTTTGTTGTTATATAGTTCGTCTATTTTGAGTATGGTTTCCAAAAATTTTTTTTTATATGAAACCTTTAAAAATTTCTGCGAACTTAAAAACATTCATTATATCATTCTAACAGCTCGAAATACAAATCAATATAAACCAATATAACCCTAGTATAATAAAATATACTGAAGTAACGAACGAAATATTATAAACATGGGAAATGGTATATCGTTGGTTAGAGACTTAAAACGAACAAGAAAATCAAGAAAAAAAAATAAAATCGCGAGAAAATTCGAAATCTTTGATTCAGAATTAAATGATAATGATCTACATAAGTGTAGTGGAAGTTCTATTAGTATTGCTTCTACCAAACATAGTTATATATTAACAGATGATTTTGATGAATCTGAAAGACTAAAAAGAAAACATTTTGTTATAAAATGTATATTTGAGGGAAATTTTTCCGCTCCCGTTCAAGGTTTATTAACTAATGGATGTCGAGTTCTAGATATTGGGTTAGTTATCTTTCTCTTGTCTTGTATCTCTCTCTTACATTTATATATCTCTTATATATATCTATATATATCATTCATAGTTGTGGTCCAGGAACTTGGATATTGGATATGGCCTCAGAATATACTCAATCTTCATTTATTGGTCTCGATATTTACCATATGTTTCCATCAGAAATAAAACCAAATAATGCAGATTTCGTCGTGGCGAATGTTCTAAATAATTTACCATTTGAATCAAATTATTTTAATTATATTCATTTAGGTGATATGGGATATTGCTTTACTAAACATGAATTTGATTATATTGTGGTAATTATTTATTTTCTCTCTTTTATTTTATATATCTTATTTTACATGAATTTTATTGATTTTTTATTATATTTTTTCGTTTTTTTTTTACATTTTTATTTTATCTATTTAAGGTACCAGGTAATTATTGATTTATATTTATATTACGAAAATTATTAAAATTAATAAAGTTCATACTAATTTTATATAAATCTTTAAATAAATCTTCTTTGTGTTTAGAATGTGTACGTATTTTAAAACCGGGAGGATGGATTGAATTTCAAGAAGGTCATCGTAAAATAAATAACAAAGGTCCTTGTACAGAGAAGTTTATGTCTATGGAAAGAAAACTTATGGAATCAATGAATTTTAAATCTACACATTATTCACAGAACGATTTGGTAATTATTTATTATGTTTATTTATTTATTATTCAAATTATTTCTAATTATTTATTTTTAATTATTTTAGATAAAAATTCCAAACATAACGAATATTAATGAAGAAGTCAAACAAATACCGCTGGGTAGCTGGGGAGGAAAACTTGGTGAAGAATACCAAGAATCTATGTTCACTGCTTTATTTTCATTAGCTAAACCTATTGCTAGAATGTATAATCGTTCATTGGAAGAAATAACTGAATTAATTAATAATATGAAACCTGAAACGTCAGAATATAAATCTTCTCATGATGTTGGTCGAACTTTTGGACAAAGGGAATATTCTGAAAATAAAGAAATTATAATGAAATAACGAATGATTAATTCATTTCATTTTATTCATTTATTAAATAGTTTAAAATACGGTTCAGTATTATTTGTTGTTTTTTGACAAATTTGGTATTTTTTTATTTTATATATATATATATACTTATATATATTTTTTTTTTGTAATCTTTTCTTTATAATTCTTTTTTGGACAATAGCATAAAAAAAATAATAAAATTGTACAATAAAAAAAAAACACGTACTGCGTACGTGTTTTTTTGATATTACATTTTTAAACACTTTTCTACAGGATATACATTAGCAAATATTTATTATAAACTAAGTTAATTGAAATATTAATTTTATACTTAATTTATAAAAGACATAACGTAATAATAAATATGCTAAAATAGGATAATAAAATTGATCCAGAAACAACTAAATAAAAAGATAGAACATAATTGATAAATAAAACAGGACAGGATAGATTAGTTAAATTTTTCAAGTCAACTGGTATCTTATAATTAAGTAGAGTTATAGTATAGTTGTTATATTTGGAAATTTTTTCAGCATTATAATTATAATTTCTTTATTATTTTAGCATTCCAACACTACATTCATAATACGGTGCAAAATTGTAAGATAATAATATATTAAACCAATTAAAATCATTAAAATTATTAATACAAAACGAATTGCTACATCACGATAACTATTTCGCTATAATAATAATTTCATAGAATAGTACCAAAACCACCTTTTACTATCTTCTTAATACCTCTAAAATTATACGACGGTATTCATTCTATTACTTTTTTGAGCATCCTGAATAAATTTATCTATTGCTTCATTTTACACTTGTTCTTTTTATCAAATTCATTTTTGAAATGTGCTGCCTGTGTTTTCTTGTTTGCTCAACTTTTTGATGAAATAGAAAGGGAAATAATTATTAGGATTTTTTACTCGAATGATATTTTTCATTTTAATTAATGTACGAATGTAATATATTTTTATTCTTTTTTAAAAAGAACCTTTAAAATAAATAAATGAAATATGAAATGAAATGATAAACAGTTATTATAGATTTCACTTAGATATTAATTCGTTTGATTTTATTTAATTGATATAATAAGACAGTCATAAATTTTAATGCCATTGCATAAATTCCCGGACTATTACTTTCTCTTGAACCAGCCACATTCAATGTCTTAACTTTATTTTCATTCATCCATTGAATAACTTGAATAACTTGACTATCATTATTAATATTATCATTATTATCTAAGGTAATGATTTTCACGGGTTTATGAAGTTCCTTAGCTTTTTCAATAGTTAAAGACGTTCCATGACAAGGTGATGATTCAGTGGTAATTAAAATAATCAAAGTGGCATCGGAATCCCGAATATTCCATTCGGTTCTTTCAGAATATGAAGAAGTTGGTGTTTCAACGAGTGGATATTTTAATGGAATTTGATCATCTTCGGCTAATCGTCCTTTGGGACACCAACCAGTAATATGAATATTAATAAGTGATTGGTTATTATTATCATCACCAACATCATTATTATTGTTATAACTTAGGGCAGCGTCTAAAGCTGCTCTATCTACACCCGTTTGACCACCGGATCGAATTGTTAACATTACGAAAAAAAAAGAGAACAAGATGTTCAAGATGCAGATTTATTTATGCTACCTTATTATCATATATGTGTATATCACTAACACTAAAAACAAATAATAAATACGTTAATTATTAATTATTTTCTAATAGAAGAGGAGAATTAAAATAAATATATAAAAAATAAAAATAAATAAAAAATAAAATAAATAAAAAATAAAACAAAATAAATAAAGGTTTTTTTTTCTTAAGCAACTAAAAACATGTCTCCTTCTGAGATCCTAACAATGAGTTGATTTATAGGTAAAATTCCTAAACGTGTGATTGAAGATCTTAATTTAATTTGGAAGAATAAGTGTGAAACTATTTACAAAAAAAAATAAAATAAAATAAATAAATAAAGATAATATAGAAAATAAAGATAAAAAAAAATACGTACATTTTCATTTAACGGAGAGAAAGTTATTGTATTATTATTATTAACAGTAATAGTTTCATCTTTATACATATCCATAGCAATTATACCCGATGTAACTGGTAAAAGAGAATTTTATTAATTTATTCATGTTAAAGAAGAATATAAATATAAATAATTGTTATTATTCAATTATCATAAATCATAAATTACCTCGAATATTATTAACCAATAATTATCATTATCACGGGAATCGGATCCGTCTGAGCGCATGACACGAGATAATTATTTCCATAGAATTTAACTACAAAATATAAAATAGGTTTAGTTAGAAATGTAATAAAATAATTATTATACAACATACAGTGGGTGATCAAAAATCACCGGACAGTTGAAAATTTTTAAAAAAATTACTAAAATTAAAATGCTGATTCTACCACAACGAATGATCTAATTTGCACAAACTTTTTTTTATTAGATTCCCCTAAACCAGAGCT
>CAJVPK010001172.1:0-14303 GCA_910592015.1 Diversispora eburnea
GTTCGAAATATCAAGTAAAATATTTTTATTTTGGTTCTTGTTCTTTTTGGCGAAAAGGAATCTCTTCTTTTTTCTTCTTTCCAGCCGCAGCTATTTTATAGTTTTTCTTTTTGTTTACCTTCATTCTCTGTCATCCAAAAAAACGTTTTCGTACCAGGATGAATAAACAGTTATCCTGGATGATGGATGACACACGAGAATAATTTATCCAAATAGTGACACATATCATCCTCTATCATCCCCCGTGGTATATGTGTATTTAGTGATGATGAAGTATCTTAGGGTATAATTATATTAATATTCTAAAATGTATATATTTTATAAAGGTGAAACGATGAGCAATTAATCAACGTAATGAGTCAATTCTTGGTTTTATTAGTTGAATCTGATTTGTCTGTTGAACGATCATCGTCATCATTATTGGAAGATAAAAAATCTCTTCGTATGAAATATTAAGATGTAAAATTTTACAGTTTTATTTTGATATTGAATTCTTTTTTAATCAATTTAACATTAATCATAATCTAATTAGGATTATTGTAATGATAAGTTTCTTAACAACAAATTTGATAAAGACTTAAGGAGGAGAAGAGGGAGGAGAGGAGGGAAAAGATTATCAATTGATAAAATAGAATTGTGAATTTAGGTCAATTATATGATAATTATATATTTTTATATTATAGATTATATTTATATTATATATTATATTTATATTATTTGATCGAGATTAATTTAATATTTCTTATTGTTAAGAATGTGTGTATATTACTTGATATCCTATATACAAATTATAGTGTATGGAAAGGTATGTGTAGGTGAGTGTGGTATGATGTTGTTATGGGATAATATAATTTTATTGATTTTATTTACTTATTTTAAATGTTATAAATTTATTAATTCTTATTCTTTATTATTTTAATTATTTTATTTAAATTATTTTAATTAATTGATTTAATCAATCTAATGAGTTTTTAATAAGATGATCGGTTATTGGATGAAAAGGAAATCATTAATCAATAGATTTAAATTTAGAAAACTTATAAATTAACTAATTGATGAATTTGATAATAATTTTGTTATTAAGTTATTGATTCTGTAGTTAAGTTGGTTAATTAATTAATTTGATAATTTATTGTCTAAATTACCTTAATATCTTCATATAATATTTTATTTTTTATTATTTATTTTTATTTTTTTATTTTTTATTTTTACATAATTATTATTTATTTGTTATTTATTATTTATTATTTTTATTTTTTATTTTAGAAAATATATCAGATTTATTAAAATGGTTATTAAAATAAAAAGATATTTATTGAAAAACATTTGTGTTTATGAAGTGAGAAATAGAATGCTGTTTATTTATTGTTATTTTATTATTTCTCCAAGATTTCACTTTTTATGGTGGTGAAATTTTTGATAAAGTGATGGAAGTTGTGATGATTCTTTGTGATGCGAGAAGGACTGGTTTGTGTTTTTCAACTTTGTATTTTTATTTTTTCTTCAAGATTCTTTTTTGAGGTGGTGGAATTTTTGATAAAAAAAGTGGTGAAAGTTGAAGATTCTTTGTGATGAGTGTAAGGATTTGTTTGTATTTTTTAATTTTGTACTTTTATTTTATGACCTTCTTTTTATTTCAAATATGAATATAAAATTATCATAGTAAAAAAATAATTTGAGATTGAAAAATGAATTGATAATGTCAAAATTTTCAAATTTTTTGAATTGAATATTCAAAGATTAATATACCATTTATTTCTAAAATTTTTGCTGCAATTGCAAATATCTTCTTTTGAAGAATAAGTTTCAGTATTGTGAGTATTGTGAGTATTTTATGAGCATGAAATTTACTAGTTATATTAATGGAAACCATTTTTTAATTCTTTAATTTTTATCTAATTAATAAATTTGAGGCAAGACCTCGCTGGAACAAAAAAAAAATTCTTTAATTTTTATTAATACAAAAAATTAATATCGAAAATGGAGAATCGTTCATCAAGTATGTTGAATTTTTTTTTTTTTTTAAAAAAAATAAAAAAATTGAACGATATTTTATCATTTATTTATTTCGCGGAATTGATATAAAAATAAAATAAAATAATATAAAAAAATTAATGTGTTAAATTCCTGGAATTTCTATAATAGCGAATCTTGTTAGTTTATGAACAAGCGGGTCCCAAAGATAGAGACTTTAAATCAAATATTACTGTTGAACATCATGTTAATTATTTTCCTTCAACCACTTGGCCCGTTTTCAATTCTCATTTCAAAAGTCTCGTACATCTTGATCCTGGTCCCAATGATATAAAATTCATTCTTGATCAAGAACCTTATTCATCACCATCAACTTTTTCAACACGATAACCATTAATTATATCCCATTATTACAAAATCCTCCTTTACATTTGGCTATTTTAGTAGCTAAGGATTCTAATTTGGTTATTGGTGCGCCACCCGAAAAAGTTGTTAACGCAGAAAATAATTTATCGAGTGCTGTAGCTAGATTTAGATGTGCCGCTTATCTGTGTCAAGCTTTTACTGCCGAACAGATGGACCGGAATGGGTTTGGGAAAAAGTTAATTATTAATTAATTATTAACTATTATTTATTAATTATTAATTATTATAATTATTACTATCATTTATTATTTATTATTTATTTGTTATTCATTATTTATTACTTATTATTTATTAATTAATCATTTTATAATTATTTATTAAATCTCCGCCAAAAGCATATTGTAAAACCATCATATATTTGCGAGTTTCTGGATCTATTGTTATTCCATAAAATTTTATCGGGGATCCGATAAGACCTATTGTTTTCACATCTAAATAATTTTTTATTTTTTATAAAATTATAAAGTAAATATTTAATATTATATAATTATAAAATAATTTTGATATTTAAATTAAAAATTATTTCACCTCGTTTAAGAAGTTATCATTTAAACTTTCGAAATTATCAAACCTTTTTAGTAACACTTCATGTTGACCCTTTCTTTTCCATCATTGATACAATATTCCAATAATGAATATGTCCATCATTCCAATTAGCATAAATATTGTACTAAAACCACCTTTAGCAATTTCTTTAATATCAGTAAATCTATTATAAGGTAAGGTATCTATTAAATTCCAAAAACTTTTTGCATTCAATGAACATCTTGAATTAATTTATTTACGCCTGTCCATTTATGAAAATCATTTTTGAAATGCTTTGCACCATCAATCATTAAATGCCTAATTGCATTCCTCACATATACCCATTTTGATTTATTCTTTTCAACCACCACATATATCTACCCATTCAACTGCTTTAATTTATAATAAACTCTATTTTATTGGAGGATATGATCCTGGAACAGATGAATCTTTCTTTTATCTTGATTTAAATCAATCTTTTAGCGTACCATCTCCTGCACATATTAGTCTTAAAACTCCACCAGTAGGAATTATAGGAGTCAAATGTGTCATTTGGTAAGCTTTGTGAATTTTGCTGTTAAATTTCGAGAAGTATATTCATAAACACTTTGAATGTGTTGCCAACTAACTTCTTTTCCATCTATTATAATTTCTCTAATATTTCATTCTCTGCCTTCTTTAAGATAACTTTTTAAAAGATTTTTTGAATTTTTTTAAAAATATGGGTAGGATCACTAATAAAATACCATGATTGACTAGCAATTGGATTGACTATTTTATGATTTTGATTATTATAAAGAGATCTAACATATTATTCTTGTGAAACAAGAGCTACTCTCCATTCTTAATTAGTAGATAAAATTCTGACATCAAATGTTTGGGCTAATAAATCAATATTTATAAGTATAGATTCATACAATTTGTTTTTAGGAAAAATCATTAATTTCGCATTTCGATCATCTTATTTTTCACCAGACAAAGATGGATCCAACAAAGATATTGTAAATTTACTATGATTAAAATTTGTTGAAATAAATTTTGCTTTTTCATAATTGTTATAACCAAGATTTACTTCAAAAATCACTGGTCAAAATATTCCATTTCAGCTCAATTTCGGATGGCAGGTTTTCAGCTGAAAGGTAACTTAAAGGTTACCATTTTTTTTCCAAAATCTATTTCCATTTTTGGGATCAGAAACAAATATATCAAAATTGGAAAGAAAATTTAGTCAAATTCTGATAACAATCAGAAACAAATTTACCAAAATCGGAAAGAAAATGGTAAGCAAATTCAGTCTAAATTCAGATAAAATTAGAAAGAAAATGGTAAGAAAATTCAGATGACAATCAGAACAAATATAAATAAATTCACAAAATTCTGATGACAATCAGAAACAAATATATCAAAATTGGAAGAAATTATTATTTAATGATTCAAATTTGTATAAAATATTTTTTTATAATTATTTGCCAAAATATTGCTGAATTGTATCAAATTCACCAATATTCTTACTGAAATTTTACCAAATTATATTATATTCTTCAATATTCCTAAAATATTCCAATATTATAAATATATACCTGCCAAATATGCTGAATTGAATTATATTCCTATTAAGATATTGCTGAATTGTTATCAATATATAAAAAATATTACAATAATACAAATATATCCACAAATATACTTACTTGCAGAATTGCATCATATTCATTAATATTCCTATCAAATATTGTTAAATTATATTATATTCCTATCAAAATGTTGCTGAATAGACATCAATATTTAATATATATCATATATATTCCAATATTACAAATATATCCACAAATATACTTACTGAAATATTAGCTGAATTGTATCATATGCATCATATTCCTATCAAAATATTGCTCAATATTCAAAACATTTACTATCAAAATATTCCAATATTACAAATATATCTATAAATATGCTTATCAAAATATTACTGAATTGTATTATATTCATCAATGTTCCTATTTAATATACTTGCTAAATTTGCATCAAATATACTCAAATATTAATATACATAAAATATTCCATTACAAAAATGTACTTACTGAAATATTGCTAAATTGTATCATATCCATCAATATTTCTATTGGGGTTCTACAAAGTCAGATTGGATCAGATTTTTACCAATATTCAGATCTATCTGATATTCATTCTCATCATATGCAGATCCAACTTTTTAAAATCTGAATTTGATTTTTTAGTATATTCAGATTATACATGTTTCCAAAATTGATTTTGGATTTTTGATATATTTCATCTTCTCAAACTTTATGCAAAATCTAATCTATATATGGAAGCAAAAAAAGTACCTAGTTAGATGTATTTTTAATCAAAGAATAGAAATCAAGTTTTAAAAAATTTTGTTTTCTATATAAAATAATTTCATCTTCTATGAAAAACTATTTTGACTTTCAGGTCCCAAAATATTTCAACTTACTATGATAGCCTATTTTGCATGCAAGTATAATTCAGATCAATCCAAATCCAATCTGAATACATAAAAACATTTTGAATATTTTTTGTGAATTCAAATATTTTTATAGATTAAAATTTTTTATATATAATTTTTGATTTTTAATTTTGTGAATTTATAAAAAGTTAGGATATATAAAATCATCGATCATTGACACATATAAAACTTTTTATTTTATAAGTAAATATCAAAATGGTACTAATTAATCTTAAATATAAGAATAAATTGCATATTATATAAAATGAACAGATTCATATCATCAAAATCGAGTGAATAATTGACATTTTAAAATTTTTATCCAATTAATTTTAACTGTTCAGAATTCTCTCAATTTTAATTGTATAGGCCTGTTCATTTTATATAATATGTAACGTTTTCTTGTCTAGATAGTTACTTAGTACCATTTTAATACTTACTTATTAAAATAAAAAGTTTTATATGTAGCAATAATAGATGATTATTTTGATTACAAGTATTTTCTAAATTTACACTTAAATGGGGAATGGAAAAGTAATAAAATAACATTTATTTATTGTATCACAGGATCCAATCTATTTTTGGTTTCAGATCCTTCAGATCAATGGATCAATCCGAATCTTTTTTTGATTGATTCGAATTCATATCGGATTTCATTTTTTTTGGATCCAGATCCGTAACAGTATGATCAGATCCAATTTGATCCAGATTCGATCTGCGGAGTGATTTGGATTCTAATATTTTTGCGGAACCCTAATTCCTATCAAATATGCTCAATTGTATTATATTCATCAATGTTCCTATCAAAATATTTCTGAATAGTCATCAATATTTTAATATATAGATGAAATATTCAAATAAAAAAATATATCCACAAATATACTTGCCAAAATATTCATCAATATTCCTATCAAATATTGCTAAACAATCATCAATATTTAATATATATACAAAATTTCAAATAATATAAATATACTTGCTGAAATATTGCTGAAATGTTGTTGAAATATAGCTGAATTAAGTTGAAATAGAAAATGAACAAAATGTCAATATAATATTGCTAATTTCTTCTAAAATCATATTTATTGAAGAGCAATAGTAAATTTGGCACCTTTTCTTGAAGTTTTGTTTGATTTGGGTTTAAAGTATGTAGAAATGGATGGAAGAAGATATATTTATTAGATTTTCTTTCTTAAAATATAATAATATGACAGATGGAAAGAAAATATAAAAAAAAATAGAATAAAATATGTAAAAAAAAAGAAAAAGAAAAATACAAAGAAAAATATAGAGGAAGAAGAAAAATGAAAAGAAAAAGAAGGAAATAAATTTAAAAATGCAAAAAAAAGATAAAGTATAAAAAGTATATAAAAGTATAATTTAAGCTTTTCATTTAAACTTTAAAAGTATTTCTTTAAAAAATTTGTTGATTTTTTTCTGATCTTTCATATCAAAATATTTTGAAAATATGTTATTAAAAATAATTTTGATTTTTATAATGAATTTTATAATAAAATGGAATATAATATTTATAAATCAGATAAAAATAGCCTGAATACTAAATATCCAAAATGTGATCTTTCAGATATTTAAGATTATTAATATTCTGCATATTTTGGATAATTTTTGGCAATACATTTATGAAAATAGATGAAAATAATACTACCAAAAATAATAACAAATTTCATCTAAAATTCAGTATTCTGAATTTAGGATAAATTATATTTAAGATAAATTTCAGCACAAATTCTGCTTAAAATAGTAGAAAATGGTTGAATTTAAAAATATATAGCTGATTTTTAACTTTCTGCAAACATCCAGTGCTTCTGAATTTTTGCTGCATTTCATTAATAAAGCTGAAATTTTCCAAATTTCAGCAAAATTGTAGATAAATATTGCCAAATATCATATTTTTATTTAAACTTAAAGCCAAATTTAGGCTGATTTTTAAATTCTGACTGAAATTTACTGAGCTGAGAGATATTTTGACAACAAAACAGAATATCAGAAATATTATATTATATTTCAGCGAAAATTCAGCCAAAATCAGAATTCTGAATTTGGCTGAAATTTATTGACAGCTCAGGGAAATCGTTAAATTTTAGAATTTCCGAATTTTGGCTGAATTTATAATATTTTTTGCCTAAAATCAGCTGTTTATAAATTCAGCTAAAATTCGGAAATTCTGAATTTTAGCTGAAATTTAATATAATATTTCGATACCCCTCAGCTGTCAATAACTTTCAGTCAAAATTCAGAATTTCTGAACTTTGGCTGAATTTATAAAACAGCTGAAATATTATATAATATTTTTGACCTAAATTCAGCTGTTTATAAATTCAGCCAAAGTTCTGAAATTCTGAAAATTTATTGGCAGCTGAGGGATATCGAAATATTATATCAAATTTCAGCACAAATTCTGAATTTTTGAATTTAAGCTAAAAACATTAAATATAATATTTCGGCCTAAATTCGGCTATCAATAAAATTCAGCCAAAATTCGGGAATTCTAAATTTTGGCTGAATTTTAATAAAAAACCTTTATATACCGAATTGTTGCCGAAATATTTGGCAACAATTCAACATATCAAAATATTGTCTTAAATTCAGCACTAATTCAGAAATCCTGAATTTTGGTCGAAACTTAAAGCTGAATTTATGATGATTTTGCAATTAGCCGAATTTTGTGATTGCCGAAAGGCCTCATTTTGACTAGTGAAATATGGCTTTATTTTATTAAAAAATAGATTAGAAGGAAAAATATTTATTTCAATTATATTCTTAGGGCAAAAGAACATGCAAAAGAAGTAATAGATTTTTATTGAAAATAATAATAAAATAATTTAAAAAATATTTTACCTCAACTCATTAAGAACTCTTCATTAAATTTGAAAATTATCAAATTTTTTTTTAATACCACTTCAAGTTGGCAACCTCATTCCCATTTTGTTTTTGAATATCCCCATCAATCCACTTAACATAACGTATTATGCTAAAACGGCCTCTAGCAATTTAATATCCATTCTATTACTTGTATTCATTTGCATTTAGTTGAGCATCCCAATATATGTATTATGTATTTTATTTCCACTATATATCACAATCATTTTTGAATGATTTGATTTCCCACAGACTATAATATTTTTTGATCTTATTCTTCACAAAAACTTTTGATGGATGGGTATTGGAAAGAAGAAATAAATTTTCATTATCGGAAAAAATTAAATATCGTATGTTATACAACTTAATTACTTTCTATATAAAGTTGAGTTGGTTCATATTTGATATTGTAAAAACGTATGTTCAACTCTGGAGAGAATAACGTTACTTCTCGTTTATAATTTTTTGCTACTAGCTAAATTTATTATTAAGTACTTATTTAAATAAATTATATAAAAAATAAAGCGAATTTTATTTCCTTTTTTAACCTAAGGATTTATTCAAAAAAATTAGCATCCAGACTGGAAATAATTATAAGCGAATCATATAAATAAGGACTATTTGAAATGGATTTGACAAAATTCATTAAAATATTCAAAGATGATAATAACAAAAAAATTAAAAAAAAATAAAAATTTATTAATCAAGTGAATATTACAAGTATAAATTAATTTGCATAGATAGCAGCCATCTTCTACTGGGATTTGGTTCAATGAGTAAATAATCAAGTTTGTCTGAAATTTTGATTCTTTAATACCCAAAAACAATAATTTAGACTGAATGAACGGAAAAAATCATTAATATTTAATTTTGAAATTAAATTTATGAAAAAAATTAATTAAGTTATTACATTTTTAAATAATAACAATAATAATGCATGTTATATAACTATAACAATGATTCATGTAGGTCTAGATGTCTTGATATTTTTTTCAATTTCTTCTTTGCTTATCAAAGGACTTATCAGCAATGTACCAACCAATAACAGGTGAAACAACATATTCTTCATTAACCTTATCTTGCTTTGCACCAAAAAAACCTGCAGCAAAACTTAATTCAAATTTTTCTTCCCCGATTTTCACATCGAATGGAACATATAATAATCCAGAGGGTACTGCATCAGGAAAAATTTGATTATTATTATAAGGAAACAAAGCACCTATCCATCCATTCCAACAAGGAGATGGCACGCCACTAGCGTAAGGAACATCAAAGAGAGCCATGCTCCAAAATTTTTCGTCAACGTCTCCCTTATAGGTGGAGACAAATTGAGCGACGACTGGTTCTAACCTATCCAACCAGGAATCAAGTTCCAATCCTAAATCACGGATTTTTGCAACTTTTTCTTGAAGATGTAACCAATCTTCTAAGGTTCCATCAAGAGTGACCTTTGGAATACCACAACCACCACGTAATCCGTATCTGAAAAATTTTTTCATTGCATCTAATAAGATAATTTGGCTAGCAGCAATAGATGCATTTGTTGAGGTAGAAAAATCACATTCAAGATGTTTTTTTAAACCAACTTTTTTAACTCGCTCGTCAATGTCACCGGAAAGTCGAGAAATCGCTTGTGGCCAATCACCTATAAGATTTTCGTTGAAATATCCTATAATATCTTCGGCATTTACGGTAACATCTTTTTGACCCTCATGATCAACGAATGAGTAACGAAAATGTTTAGCATTAATAAAAATGTGCCTACTAACACCTTGTGCAACCGTTAACCATACATCATCTGGTGAGAATCGAAGATGTTGGTGAAGAGTATAAGCATGAATGATTGCCGAGGCAAATCCATGTTGAGTAGCCATGTTCTGGATTACAAAAGTTGGATTGGAATCTGAATTTTCTGCAAATTCAAATGAGAAAGCATGTATTTTACATTTATCGTTCCATGGTTTGAAATGAGCTTTAACATCTTTATGTTCGAGATGTACATTTTTTTGTTCAAGTTTATTAGTTATTATTTGGGTGCTTTTTGACGAGGTCATTTGTTTTAAAGCTTAAAGTTAATGAGAGCTTGAATATTATTTTACCAATCTTAATATAAAAAAATGCAACGGCGGTGATTATTTTTTTCCGAAATGTGACTGGTCACATGGGTCTATTTGCGCTCAGATATACTAGATTAAGTAGTATTTTAAATAAATATTTATCACGCAAAATTTTGTATTGATCGACAACAATAAAAATTATTTAATCAAGAAATATAGATGATACAAACAAATAAACGTATTTATACTTTATTAATGTGACGGCGCTCATTAAAATTATCATGAACGAGATAACTAACAGGTTTTAATATACATATAGGTAAGTTTTCGATAACATTTAAATTAATCAGAAAATTTCATTAATAACTGGGAATATTTAATAATATTGATAAGAGTAAAAAGAATTAAAATAACAAGAATAACAAGAGAGTTAAGAGAAACACACACGAAAGTTATTGATAATGACCCAAAATATATGGAACTTGAAATTTTTGATTGTCGTAATATCTCGATTTCCGCTATTAGAGAAACTTTAAGAAAAACTTCGGATTAAGGAATTACATTAAAAAGTAAAGGTCATAATTTTTCTTTTGAATCTAGTGATGATTTAATAGAAAATAGTGATGATAAATTATAATGGAAGGAGGGGAAGAAATTCTATAGTTATGGTTGGCTTATTAATAATAGATTTATTAGACGACTAATAATAAGAGGTGGATATTCTTGAGTTGGGAGGTGAAGGTGACAATGGAGGAGGTAATGGTAATGAAGGAGATTCTTTATGAATTAATTAGAAGCCGCTTTAAAAGCCAGTATTCGAGTTATTATTTGGTAATAGTAACATAAACAACAATAAAACAGCAACAAAAGCAACTATAGAATGGAAATAGAATCGAGCAGAAAATAGTGTTGGAGGTGGCGGTGGTGTCTGTTGTCATATAATATTGTAAAATGTATCCTTTATTTTATTCTTATTCATTCTCTCATGTCATTATTATTAGTATTGTTATTTTATATATAATTTTCTTTTTTATGTTTTTTTATTTGAATATTTTATTAATATTATTATTAAAACAATAAATGTACAGTATATGTATGCTAAATTATATTTATGTTAAATTTTACGTCTCAGAAATATGTCTAATATCACAATAATCACAATAATCATATGTAAGAATGAAATTACTATTATCTGATATATTTTTACATTATCATGCGATTTTTATTTATAGTTCTTCCACCACTATACGATCACCACTATTCGATTAAATTTATCTTTATTATTTTTTTCAAAACATACATAATAATTAGATTATTCTTATTATCAAGATCGTAAAAATTTGAATTTACCTTATTTTATACTTCCATCTTCCTCATTCTTTCAAGATTATAATATTAATTTTAAAAGAAACATTTGTATATCGTAAATTTTTTTGTGGCATTGATCACAACATTAACTTACAATAGCTTAAATTCATAAAATTTTGCCAATAAAAGTACGCATTAATACAGTTCGACTGTAGTTAATAAAGTCAAAATGACATCATATCATCATTTCAAATCATATATTCCTTTTCCACAACAACTACAACAACAATCATTGCCCCAGGTTAATTTAAATAATGAAGCAATTTCGACCTGATCTTATTGTAAAATCCCAATTCCAAACTTGCTGAAGAATTTGTGGAGAATGTGGATTAATACTTAAATATATATTAATGAAAAAATATTACTATTAATAAAGTAATTATTTATTATTTTTTATTCGTGTTTTGCGTTAATAATTGAGTGTTAACCCATGTTATCGCGAAAAATGATTTATGCTTGTTATACTTGTAGAGTTTTCTATACCTTTATAAATATTATAAATATGATTTGATTGAATTCTGATATTTATTCGTATAGCAAGATTACATGATTTCTTATATTTTCTTTTTTATGATTTTTACTACATAAAGGGTAAAGCACTGATCTATTAAAATTAAAGTAATCATTTTTAAAGTTATGTTTCAGAGTTAAATAAGGAAATCGCTCTAATACCATATTAATAATGCGTTATTGCTTTTCTTCCAGGTCAATTAGGTAGAACAGAAATTGGAAATTATCATTTAGATGGTATAGATTGAACATTTACACACGATATCGTTACCTGAGTTTTAGTGAACTGTCCTATAAGATACAATTATTAGCATCCTTTTTGATTATGTCAGCTTCACTGATTTGTGAGGATTCTGAATTTATCCAGGGGTCGAGCCCAGTTTCATTTTTATATCTTTATATAATTTGGAATGAATTTTATCCGTTAAAACATCAATTAATTCAGCTTGCCAATTTAAAAATTCGGGGTTAAGATTTTATCAGACTTAGTTTGTGTATTTATATTACTGTTTTATATGATTACAAAGCAATTTAATTCCTTGCATTAGATATTATAAAAAAAATGTCTTATAACCTAACTATTTTCAGGCTTCGAGTGACATGACAAATCTATACAATTATTTCGAAGCTAGTATAATAATGTTGATTCCAGATGCTTCACATTTAATATGGTAAGATCCATCTTTATATTATCCATTTATACCATCCTCATTTTCGTGATTTAACTTGCATATTGGACATGGCGCTTTAGCATTAATTCCATAATAATCAATGTTATTTTTACTCCTATATTCATAATATAAGTTGGAATATTACTCCAATGTTTTGTTGCGAAAATGAGCACAGGTACAAGTTGAGGTCTTTTGGGGTTGAGGTATAGTTTGATGCAATGTAGGTGATACATCTACTTCATTTTCTTTATAAGTGCGAAACAGATTTGTTTTGCAGTCATGTGATTTTTTAAAATGGAATTTATAATATTTTAAATATTAGTATCAGCTAAACATGAATTAGTAGTTGCACTATAAGATCGAACTTGCTTAATTTTATCTTTCCTATTGTTTCAAATTAATTATAAATTTTAATAATTCTCCGAGTTTTCTTACGCAAATTTTCACGTTATACCTGAAAGATGTTCAATTATTTCATCATAAATTTGGTCTCTTGCTAGATCATTAGCTCTTTTATTATTTTTGCAACTAGTCTCAATTCTGAAAGGATTAGACAAAATTTCACTAACCATTTTTCAAAGTCTTTTTCATAATAATACCAGCATAAAATTTCTTCCTGTTTAGCTTGAATTTTATTTTTTTTCACTAAACTTACTTTCTGATACAAATGAATTTAGCTCTGACAGTAATAGTTCTTTTATTGTTAAAATAAAAATATTTCTTAATTTCAATACAATTTTTGTATTAAACTTTGTTCTACCATTTGATTACAGGTAACTTTTTGATTAATAGGTGTTTGTTCCAATTTATGTCTCTTGGTATTAGTTTCACTATTGAAAATTCTTGATAAAGAAGTACATGGGTCAATACCCATGCTTTCATGCTGAGAATTTTATTGGATGTTTTCTGTTCACAGGAAATAATAGGAGTAGTATCCTGGGAAGTTATGATCATTTCTTGTTCTTGAAGCTTCTTTTCCTCAATACTCTGAATTATCTGTTGCTAATCTTTTTTTATACTTTGAATTCAGGAACTCATCAATTTCCTTATTTACTAACAATTGGTCTCTGTGCGAATTGGTGATGTGGTGCATCTTGGCTGAGCAAGTTCTGATGATGTAATCAAGGCCTTCAGCTGAGTCTTCGTTTCCTGGCATACATCAGAATTTGAAGTGTCATCAGTTATATCAGATGTAGGGGTGTCATGAGTATTGTTAGAATTTTCTGTTTTGATAGATATGCTATTAGATTCAAAGTGCCCTGCTCCACAGACATTATTTTCAGATGAATTATTGCCATTTCTAATCTATTGTTTTGTTTCTGCTCCAATTTTACTTTTTTTTTTTTTTTTTTTTTTTTTTTTTTTTATATCCAACGGAGTCTTGCTCCAATAAACTTTATTAATAGATTAA